>OMLP01028469.1:0-18948 GCA_900302685.1 Spondyliosoma cantharus
AGAGGAAATAAACGAAGAGGAAAAGAAAAGAAGATGAGACACAAAGAAAGGCGGAGAAATTAAAGAAAAGGAATTGAGAGAAGAAAAGAAAAGTGACAAAGGGAATGAAAGAAAAGAAAGGGAGGAAGGAAAGACAAGGAGAGGAAATGAAAGGAGGGAAGAAGAGAGGAAGCAAAGGAGTGGAGTAAAGAGGAGGGGAAAAGCGAGAAAATAAGATGAACCAGAAAGAGGAGTGAAGTGGAGTGGAGAGGATGAGACACTCAGTATTTTAACATGCACATGCACAAGTGTTTCATCCTCCAGCGCCTCCCTCAAAGCCTTCTTCTCCTCTTGTTGGAGCATTTTCGAGACCAGAGCTGGACTCGTGAAAACCTCCGAGGTGGGCTCAGCAGCTGAGCAGCTCCCTCACCCTCCTCAGCCTCCCATGTATCTCCCACTTCCCATGTCGGCGTGTCCGCCCGTCCCGTGGGTCTGCAGGTTTCTGGTCCAGCAGCCTGGGACAAGGCCTCCATTAACTGCAGGGCTGTGCAGAGGGCACGTGGGACAAAGGGCCCAACACGCTGTCCCTGCCCTCAGACAAGGCCTGAAACAAATGTTACAGGGCTGGCGCAGAAGGGAATCATCCGGCCGGTGTCACTGAATACATTTACCTACCTCAGAGCCCTTTCAGCCCTGTGCTTTGTTTTAGGCCAGGAAGAAGGGAGGGCGTGAATGGAGGGGCGGGAGGGGGAGGTGGGGACTGGGAGGGCGGTGTGAGTGTGTGTGAGTGTGTTCGGAGGGAGGAAGGGAAGTGAACGAATGAAATGAACCAAGGAGCTCCAGGTTTCCACAGTGACCGCCTGAGCCCCGAAAACACCACAGAGTTTGTAAGGGGATGGGAGGAGGTGTGTGTGTCTGTGTGCGTGTGTGTGTGTTCTCCCCCGACAAGGACGCCAGGAGGTCTTGTTGATTGTTGTGTTTTGTTTTTCTTTTGGCCTCTCACTCCCCTTTCTCCTTCTTTGTCTCTGCTGCTCTTCCTGGGGTCCTTTTAGGCTAATTGGAGACCTGGAGAGCAGAGCAAACTCCAGACAAGACGTTCTCTAAGCTCCTCGACTCCAGTTTGGTCAAATAATTAACAGCGAGAGAGAAGCATGCGGCCAGTCACAAAGTCAGATGGCCGCTCTGAGTGGTTTGCTGTTGTTTCTCTTAAAGTGGTTGACTTAAGTTTGGATCCCTCACACATACAAGAGGAAGCACTGGAGTGCAGCAGAAGATCAGATCAGGAATTAGTATCAGCTAGACATTCAAAGCTTTGCCGTGAGTCTTATGACATTTAAACGGTTAAAAGGAAGATGCAGAAGTATTCATTACAAAACACTCAAAAGGATCACCTGCAGGTTCAAAATGCGTGAGAATATTCGGTATATAGAACTCTTTAGTAAGAAAGTAACTTCAAATTTATTAAAAACTTTATTTATTTAGGTTTTATGGAAGTTTTCTGCTAGTTATCTTTTTGTAAGGGATATTATTCAAAATATACTCTTCTTAAGTCTTGACTCTAGTTCATATATTTTAAAAGTTGACATTACTTTCAAAAAGTCAGTAAGCTAACTTATAATTTCCACGTTAAGTAAGGGTGAAAAAAAGTGTTACCCTCAAATCATTAGTCTGCTTTAAGTATCTACTTTATTTTTGAGAATATTAATTCTCTCAATTTATTTGAAGTATTTGGTCAGCTTTTTCTGTGAGGATGGAGGAGGTTTTTACATACATTTACTTGAATTTACAAATTATGTTCTCCATATTTATAGCATTCTTACAATATTTAGCTACACAGTGAGGGAAAAAAGTCAACAAAACAAACAGAAATACAACAAAAAACCTAATATTTCTATTACTGATGCTAATCATAAAAGTGATTGTAAAGTAAATCGGAAAAAATAGGAAAGATAAATAACTTTGCAAATTATAATAAATGACAGTTTTTTAAACAGCAGATGGGCTGAAACTGATTAATTATCATACTCGCCTAAAAGTGCTATTTGTAAGAAAATCTGATTGTTGTCTTTGGGATGGTGGTGGACCCATCCTACACTCCCAAAGCATCAGCATCGAGTTGTGAATGAGACTCAAAAATCAACTTTTCTTACAAACAACTCGTTTAGCAGTCAGATTATTATCTCAATAAATTGATTAATATTTTTTTTTTTTTACCAATATTTGCCAACCATGAGTCTTAAAATCAAAAGTTATTCTTTGCACAATGATGTAAAACTAATAAAAGCAAAAAAGAGCTGGAGTTTGGGTATGTTCGGTACTTTTGCTTGAAAAATTAAAACATGAATCACATACTAAAATGATTTGTGTGATTCACAAATCTTTCCAACTACAACCGTTTCTTCCTCACTGTGTAATAGTTTAATTGACTAATTTCAATTTAAAACTATTTGATGAACTTTAATTTGAGAAGTATTTCTGTACAGCCCGTGCTACAGTATAATGTAATTCAAATAAAGAGAAGACAGTATCAGAAAGAGTCCACTGACTGCACACCTCCCTCAAACACAAAACTGAAAAACTCAAACTCATCCCCTGCCCCAACAGAAAGTAATTAGTGTGTCATTTCTCCCATAATCCCTTCAGCTAATCTCCTCCAATCCACTGGGTTTGATTCAGTCATCTTTTCTCTCATATTCTAATCCATTTTGCCTTTGAGTTTTTGTGTGGGTCGCAGCGCGCTGCCCTGCTCACAAAGAGCAGTCACTGAGCTATGACATTAAAGGTTTTGTTGGGCAGGCCTCGGCCCAGCGGCCCCCTTATATGGGCTCACTGTGCAAGGAAGTGCGTGTTTTCATCCTCGTTGTCATGGGGATGAACACACACACGAGCACACAGCCGCCTCCCCCTTCATCAGCCTCCCCTTGTAGTGATTTTAGCTGACATAAATTCATTCTTTTGTGCGGGATGTGCTGGCTCGTCTCCCACCATGTCGCTGCTTTCAGCACCTGAACTTTAAAATATGAACCAGGAAGCTCTGTGTTTCTGTAATATAAGGGTGGTGCGTGGTGAAATATGTTTTGTAAAAGGTATGGCCCGGGGATGTGAGGAAGGTCTTATGTATAACTCAGGCCGTGCCACCGCAAAACTGCCAGCACTATCCATCAGGGCTTTCAGGGGAGTCACAGTGAACAGATGAGAAACAGAGCTGACTGCAGCGTAGGGTTAAACGTGACCTCGGAAACTCACCGGCTGTAACCACACACACACACATACTGTATATCATGTATGAACTGTACGTGGGAACATGTGTACATGGTTGAACATGTTCAAGCACTCAGTGAACACCCACACATGCACATGTGCATATAAACACGGGAAAATATAAAGAAAGTGACGCTCGTGTGAACATGTAGGCTACTGTATGTGTATATATAGCTTAATGCTAACAGGACCTTTGGCTTAGGGTTAAAGATTTAATCCATATATAAAACTAACTCTTCTCTTGCAATATAGAGCTTTAATAGTGTATAAGAAAGTGTTGCCCACTGATGTGCTGAAGGTAGTTATTTTCTCTCCACGTCAGGCTTCTCAGTATGAGGAAGTTTGAACTAAGCTGCTAATTCCAGTAAAATACCCGCATTCAAAATGTTTCATGAGTAGAGGCACAAATTTTATCTGCACGTAAAGGTGCACTATGTAGTTTTGAGGACAAAAGTGTAATGAATAAACTTAATAAACAAACTGTGAAATACATATTTCTGAGTTTGACCATGTTTTCCAAACGGCACCTTTAAAGATGCAATTTGTAAGATAACTGACCTTTGAATCCAACTCATCTAATACTGATGTTATCGGATGGCGACCGATCCAACCCACAAATCCCAAAGCGTCAGTATTTGACTTGATGGGATTCAAAGACTTTCAAGTTTCTTACACAAGGCACCTTTAAACATCAACAACAAAATATATAAATATATACAGATTTTTCCTTGTAGGGATGCTATTACTGCATTTCAATTTCAATACGATCAAATTTAGAGAGCAATATTTCTAGATTTTTGGAAGAATTCAACACACCATGTGTGTATTAGAATTATGGTCGCACATATACTGAGTATATAATATAGTATATAGCTTTGATTCTTATTTCTATGTATTTTTTTTATAACTCAATCACTTGTTTCATCTCCTCTTGACTCTTGAGCTGCTGTCACAAAAACATCTCCCTGGTTTAGGATCAATAACATTATCTTATTATAAAAGTCTTAACCTGCAACGTAGCCAGTGAGATTAGCTGTTAGGTAAACGTAATGGAGTAAAAAGTACAATAATTATCTCTGAGGTGTTGTAAAGTAGAAGCAAGCAACCTTGTCTCCTTTGTCAGTTTATATTCTATATTATACTATATTCAATACTGAATAGTTTTGCCAAATAAATTTAGAAAACCTTACAGTGCTGATTACTTTGCACTATAGGTGACATATCTTTTCCATACCACTATTAGTAGGAAATAATCTTTAAATTCAATATTTACTACAAAAGCTAGAGAAGAGTGGAAACGTTTCACAGTGCAACCTGTTCTCAGTCTCAGGTCGTCCAACACAGACTCAAGCTCACTGGTATTCAGTTCAATTCTGGTTTCTGGATTATCTGGGAATCAGAACATTGTTTCTGGAAAGCCATATTGCTGTCTTTTTTGTATCTTTTATGGGTTTTAGTACCGATTGTTAAACTTTATTCACCTCCATTGTCCAGGCTGGGTTTTAAAGGTCTCAGTGGCCAAAATCTCAAAACCTGGTAATGGAAGTAAGTGGGAAAATGTACTATTGTCATTGGGGTGAATGTTTTAGGTTGGATGACATCATGTACACAGAACCTTGTCTGAGTTCATGACTCTGAGTTGGAGCTGCTGTATTCATTATCCATCTGTCTCTCTGGCTCTTTCTGTTATCATCACTTCCTTTCCCACTCTGACTCCTCACGGGTTTCTCTCCATCCCTCTGTCTGTCTCTCAGCCTCAGACTGCCTCTAACCTGTCTGTCTGCCACTATCTCTGAACCAACAAAGAGATATGTTTGCCCAAACATTCACCAAGGCCATATGTCAAAATAGGGGTCCTATTGTCACACGGGACGCCTCCCTCAAATCGGCATGCTGGCTAATTGAGTTTGTCCGCAAGACGTTCATTCACTGTCAGTTTTTGACAGAGAAGAGAGCCAAGTCCTTCCTCGTCAATCTTTCCCAAAAGTCAACACGGGCCAGACGTGCACGCACACACACAAAATCACACACAACTACAATACAGCGCCGAGGGGTCTGGGACATCCCGCAGACAGCATCCTGTTCCCGCTCAATGGCTCTTGTGTCACAAAGGACAATTTGGCTTCTCTCTGGCCCGACTACCTGCGTGGGATCTGAATGCCTCCCTGACTGACTTGTGGCCTCAGGTTTTTGTGTTTTGTTTTGGGAATGTCTCTTCCTTCTTCCCTCTCTCCTCCTCCCTCCCTCCTTCCCTCCCTCTCCCTCTTCCCTTTCTCTTGGTCTCAAGTGGTCTGCAGAGGGTGTCCTGGGAACCTGGCTGGCTGCCCCATTGACAGTTCGTCCCACCGGCACCACCACTACCCCCAATTCCTTCAGGACGGACCGCCTGAATTAGCCCTTATTAGCCCACTGTCTGACACCCACTCTGGACACTCCCTGGCATGCACATGCTTTACATACGCACAATGACATGTGAAGCAGACACGTTAACAGGCAGACACGCTGACATGCAAATGCAGACATATAGACGAACACACAGCGCGGACAAAGGCGAAGCCTACCAAGCAGTATGCCAGAGAGAGAGAGCAATAGGCATGTGAGGAGAGTAATTTGCCAATTTTCAACTGCACACATAGACACACACTCCTTATGTTGTCTCTTAGTTTGCAGTTGCATCTCATAAACTCTCACTTTTGACATTTGACGGGAATTTTCCCAAAGAAAGAAGCACCATGAAAAGCTGCTGCACTCGTGGATGTTATAGTATGTGTAACACCTGCTTTGTGTGCAGTTGCTGCCTATATTATCCAAGAGAGATGGCTTATGATGGCCTGCATTATTATTTAAAATATCGTTATAAATACAAAGATTGTGTAATGAATTGGTCCAGCCAGATTGATTGGTATGTATCACAGTAAAAGACTAAACAACTAGAATGACAGTTAATAGAGCCCATACCTTCACCAAGGCCCAACAGTCTCAGGACAGGCCACCTGATTTTTGCCCTATCTTGCAATTTTAATGGCAGTTAGAAACAACTCCTGGATCAGTCCCTTTATTCAGATCCACACCAAAAGTTCATGGGGTCTGTTCTGGGCCAAAACCCATCCTCCATCCAAGTTTTGTGGAAATCTGTTTAGTATTTTTTGTGTAATCCTGTCTACAATCCAACAAACAAACACAACCTCCCTGGTGGAGGTAAAGGGGATTTTGTCGGACACCTGGTACCTCAGTTGGCAGAGCGTGTGATCAGGGAACCTCCATGATCTGTGATGTGTTTTTTTAATCTCCTCATTCTGTTTTTTTGTTGTTGTTGTCACAAGAATTTGCCTTTTGTGGCGCATTGTTAACAGACTATATGCAATCCACCACAGGAAGTTAGCATAAGAACAAATTAGCTAACTGACAGATGAAAGCTCTACAGCTCTAATTTTTACATTTGTAGTGTGAAGTTAACACACTTGGCAGGCCAACTTTCTCACCAAGGATCGCCGCTAAAGAGGTTATGATTTCATCCTTTGCCCTGAATAGAGGCTATTAACTTTCGGTGCAGATCCAGATAAAGAGACAGATGTAAGAATTTTCTCGACATTTTTCGACACCTCATGAGGAAAATTTGTTCTGCATTAAAAACAGTTGCAAGCATCTCTGGTGTCATTTTCAATGCCGACACATAGTCATTGGCTTAGTCACTAAAATATAATTTAATATAATTCACAGCAAACATCAAACAACTTTGATATGGTTTGTGTTGAAAGGTGGTTAAGGTTTCTCCTGTTGTACTGTATGTCAGTGTGTACAATGTGACAATGTGTACCCTTACTTTGCCTGTCAAACTTCACCCTGTGTAATACTGTATACTGTAGAGTAACTGGGATTGGTGATTCATACTGAATCTGATACTGGAATTATTTCTTGGAGTTGCTGTTGCAAGTCACATTGTGTGTGTATGTGTGTGTGTGTGTGTATGTGTGTGTGTGTGTGTGTGTGCGTGCGTGTGTTTGTGCGTGTGTGCGTTTGTGTGTGCATTTGTGTGTGTATGTATGCAGAGAATGTGGCGGCAGGCAGCAGTTCCCCCCTGAGGATCCTCGCTCATTACCCAGAGGTCACAGCCCACGCCTGGCCACTTCCTGTCTGACCTCCCTCAGGAGAGCAGAGCATGCTGGGCCGTGGATCACACGTGCTGGTCACAAACAATCCTACTTCCTGTCCCAGTCTGGGATAGAGACACAGAGAGAGACATAGAGAGGAGGCATAGAGAGGGAGAGGGACAGAGAGTGTGAGAGAGAGAGAGAGAGAGAGAGAGAGTCCTGGCTTCTATCTGCCACTTGCTGTGCTCACTTCCTCCTCTCTCACGCTCTCTCTCTGTCTCTCGCTCTTATTCATTAGCCTCCTGACTATTCACCCCGGCCCAGCCAGCCCAGCCCCAGGACTGGGAACAAAATACTCACTGGCCATCTTGTTCCAAACTTCCTCCCACACTCTTCTGTATAAAGACATGAGTCATATGGGCCTGAATCAAGTTTGAATGAGGAGGCTTTTACATTTGGGACTTTCTTAGCGCATCGGGGGAAATTTGTGAAAACGATGTTGAAATAAAGTCATTGTGCTGTTCAAGGTAGCCATCTGAGCCGTTAACGGTTTTGTGTGATCACCACGAAACATAAAACGACAGCACTCTAGAAAGGACCGTATTATTTTGGAAGTAAATGGGCCTGACAATACTGAGATTTTGAAACCAGTACAAAAACTCATATTTGAGAGATTAAAAAAATGCAATTACAACATATCAGCCAAGTCTTTTTCCAGAATATTCTACAGTTAAAAAATAAACTTGTCAGTTGCCTTAGAGACACAAACTCTTTCAAAGCACAACACAGATGATAGGCTTTCTTAAATTCCACCATTGCTGTAAATATTATGTAATATATTTATGTTCATCCCGATTATGTCTTCTTTGCACTCTTTTTTCTTCCAACTTAAAGCCAATAAATGTCAAATTCTGAATCAAGAAACTTGTTTGACTGGATTCAAAAGGCTTCTGATAAGTCTTTTCACCCTTCCACACAGGACAGCTGAAATCTTAAATCTAATAACAGATAGATTTCACATATGGTCACTTCACCTCAGAAACTTTAGATGTATAGCATCTGTCACTATATAAGTGTTGGCCAACACAGGGTATTGAAAATCCAGAGAGGACCTTTGCTGAAAAGCTGGGCAAAATGAAGACTGATGTGCTGAATAGCATCTCAGGACATCTTATTGATGCCAGATGGGCTTTGTGAGCACTAGATTGGCCCCAAGAAAGAGACCTTGCACAAACATTATTGTTTACCAGTGCTGAGCCATTGTTGGTCCTGCGTCTGTTGCTGACGCACCAGCATCCTGCCAAATTAGACTGCAGAGGCAGGGGTGCTGCTATCCCCTGGCTTTCACAGCCCCTCTGTCTCCCTTGGCTTGACCACAAGCCGCTCTTTATCATCGTCCAGCAATCGCTACAATGACCCTCCAGGAGACTGACCCCTTGACTTACCACAGGGGGCCCATCCATGCCTGAGCCGGGTCAGAGCAGTGGAGGCTGGCAGTAGGAGGGCAGCGCACTGGTGTGTAGGCCGGTCCAGGGATGTTGACTCTGGGTCCTGACCCTGGCCTGCTCCCCTCCTGTGGGGTCATGCCCAGACCTCAGAAGAGCGAGGTCTCCTGCAGAGAACAGGGGATGAGCAGCTATTCACTGAAGCTGAACCAGGAGCTGTGTCCGGCTCAGTGCTGACCACCGGGGACCAAGCAGGTCAGCCGGGCCAGGCTCCTGCTGCTGGCCACAGATCAGAGTGAAAGCAGCCGCGCTCATTAGGGAAGGCATTCTGCTCTGGAGATATGTGTGAAAAGTGCCAATTAGCTGGAATTAGGTTGCACGGTGCAGTGACACCCCAATTTATCATATTGATCAGACTCCTGGCGTCCAGTCCCATTCCTCATATTCACAAAGGCGTGATGGCGGGGAGCAGCACAACCCAAGCAGAACTAACACTAAGAAAATCCAGATGGTGATTCCTGGATTATGCAACGATATCACACATACGCACAACCTGGGTGGTGCAAACATTAACATGTAGAAAAAAACAGTTCCTCATTCATGCACTAACACAGATCTCCCCGAGGAGCTTCAGCAGCAGCATATAGTCAGGTCTTTGATCTGATGTGATCTCACAGGGATGAGACTGCTTGGCCTCCCTACCTGTTCACACCAGCTCACACCATGCTGTCAGTGAGCTGTGTTTGTGTGTGTGTGTGTGTGTGTGTGTGTGTGTGAGTTTTCTTTTTTTTTTTTAAGGACAATGCTACATGCTATGTGGGTATTTGATGCATCAAAGCAAGATTTCAGTCTGTGAAGAAACATCGTAAGCTACAGTTTCTATATTTTCTTTTCTGGTGAAAAATATCAGTGGAAGCAGAGAAGTGGCCCCAGGAAGAGTGTCAGCTACTTCTAAGGTGCATGGAGAAGAGAAGAACTTCACTAACACTTCTTACAGAACAACTTTATTGTTAGCCCAACACATTTCACCTTTAAGAGTGTTACAGGGGTGTTAGCGGTAACCAGGTCAGTGACAACAGGTTGAGACAGTATTTCAATTTTTGTCAAGTGCGACACCACTGGATATTTGAAATGACACCTCGGGACAATTCTAGACGTTTGTGGTGACAAAAAACAGGATTTCTAACAAGACCTCAAGACATCTTCTGCCATGTTTACAGCAACCAAAACATTGTCTTTTTCCGAATCCTGACCAAGTAGTTCATGTGCCCACACCAAACCAGAGCAAGATAAAATTCAAAGTTGATCATAATCGTAAAGTTGCAACATGAAAAATATAAAGTTTCATACAGCATATATAAAAGAGAAGTGGGAAAAAGAGGCCAGAAGGATGTTATCAGAGGAGGAATGGGAGGAGATCAATGAGCAACAGTTGAGTTGTTCCCTTTCATGGAGAAGGTATGGCTGGAAGAACATAGTGAGATATTTTATTACACCAGCACAAAAGAAATATCAGGATACAAAATGTTGGAGTGGGGAAGATAATGCCAATCGTTTCCATGTTTTTGGGGAATGCCCATCTATTATACCTTACTGGCAGGATTTGTAGAATTGTATGGAGAAAATTTTGAGGGTGGAATTTCCATGTACATTTGAAATGTTATACATTATATAAGTGACAGAAAGAATTACAAATTCAGGAGACAAATATATGTTTAGGATCATGTTGGTTGTTGGTAAAAAAAGCTATTACCTGGAAGTGACTGAGGACAGAGGCACCTAAGATGGAAGATTGGGTTGAAGTAATGCTTTATATGATGGAAGGTTGACTTTTTCGCTCAGATTAGAATCTGGTAAATTTAAGAATTTCTGGAAAAACTGGGTTGACTTTGTTTCACCACTGAGATCAGACTTTGTCTATTGTATCCTATAAACCCCTTGGTTCTCGCTACAGAATTGTTCATTTGTTCACATGATTATACGTTTTTCGATGTCCTCCATTAAGGGGAAAAGGACTCTGTAAGGGGGGAATGGGAATGAGAGAGAACTGGAAAAAAAGAAAACAAACCTGGACTTGTCTTCATGTAATCCTGCTGTATGGATGACTATAAATGAGATTATGTATGTTTAGGGTTTGCATCTCCTGTACGGAGTTATTGTACTGCATTGTATATCGAGAAGACATTATACAGGATGTAATTTGTGAAAGGAATTATGTATTTTGATATCAATAAAAAGATAATTACAAAAAAGAAAAATATGAAGTTTCAACACAGCCGTGGTTTTGCCAAAAATTACATTGCCAACATTTATTTCCGTCAAATGTGTCCTGAAGAGTTTCAGCCCTTAAAATTACACCTTAAAACCTAAATCTTTGCTGTTTTGAATAAATTGATCGTTGTAAGCTCAGATTGATGAAACATCAGCATGCTAATGCTGATTTATTTTAGGAGGTAATGTTTACCACTTTCATCATCTTAGCTCAGTGTGTTAGCATGCTAGCCTTTCCTAATTAGGACCGACTGCTTGCCTGGCACATAGCTTATGCCAAAAAAGTTTCTAACACATCTGTTCTATAATTAAAATTATAATCTAAAATTAAAAGCAAGACTGAGTGTCAGAGCTGTGTCCAGGTTATATATTATACATTAGCACTAAACAGAGTGAAGGAACAATAGGGAATGTTTTTTAAAGGTATTTGGTTAAAAGAACACATTTTTGGACATATTACAGCTTCTTCCTGTTGGTGGCACTACACAGAAAGTCAAGGGATCAAAAAAGTGAATGAAATTCATCCTGAGGGAGGCATTTATGTGACTGACCAACAGTTGTCAAGACATTTCACTCAAACCCACGACCGGCTACAAGATAAAAAGTAAGTGGATCTCCAGGGTCCTTAGGATTAATCCTCTGGGAACCATGAATGTCACAATCGAAAGAAAAAAACAACATATTGCAATCCATCCTACAGTTGTTGAGATATTTCAGTCTGGAGCAGTTGGTGTACTGACCTCCTGACAGACTCAAATTAAAATCCTTAAATTACATAACAAAATACACAACCAGCCTGCTATGCCCTCCTCACGCACCTCTGGTTTCAGGCTGAATAGATTGAAAAAGTGCAGGAGGTCAGGAGGTGAACTGATAATGCTCAAGGACAGGTTGCGCCTTGTTCCATAAGACTCCCCCATGTCTGTCTCCCCCTCATCCATCCATCCATCCATCCATCCACCCAACCGCACATCCATCTCTCTCCATCAACACTGTATGACGGAGCTCAAGCCTGAAGAGGAAGCCCCTGTCAAGATAGGGTCCTTATCACGACTAGGTCAGCCCCTCCTGTTCCCATCATCCATCAGGCGGGCAGCCACCTGGACGACTGCTGACCCTCGCTACAACCTGACTTGACAGCCCGGCATGGAGGACACACAGGAGTGAAAGAGATAAGACAGATAACAAATCTGAGCGCATTCTTGTATTCCAGCCCTTTTATGTCGTGACAGAGTGTGTGGTATAAAGTCTATCATGCTTTTTTTATGCTACGTTTCATATTATTCAATAAGTGATTGCTGAAAAAATAAATGTTAAACAGAGCCAAAGACAGGTCGAGACGGTCAAATTTAACCAGGGAGCCAAATTTCTCTTCTGGAGTTCAAGTCAAACCAGCCTCGTCTAAGCTGCCCTTGACTGTGTTTTCATGAACCGTGGAAGTGTGGAAAGCCCTCAGATCTCCTCAGAGACCGCCCCTTCCTCCCTCTGCTCCTCTCATCCACTCGACCTCCTCCTCCTATTCTGTTTGTTTTGCTTGTATTAGTACCCCGGAGGGCCGAATTATGGATCAACGGAGGAACATCCATCTCCATCTCGCCTTAGCCTCCCGCTCGTGCTAAAATAAGTGGCCAATTAACTTGGCGGCGACCGTGTGTGCTTGTCCCCATCTGACTGTAGATTAATGACCGGCCAACGCTTTCCTTCCCCAGGCCCATTTATCAGAACCAGCAACTAGGTCACATGATGATTAAACATCCGGACAGACGTGGCCTCCTGAGGCCCAGGTCCCAGAATCACTGTAGGCTCCCATTGGATTTAATTGCTCGCTTTTCTCTTGGCCGTGAGAGGAAAAGGGACAACTCCATTGGCAGGTCCCATTAGCCTGTGAGGCGACCAGAGCTGAGGAGTCTGGGATGTCGCACGTCCTGTGAGTGTGTGTTTGAAGAGGACTTGTAGTCCACTTCATTAAAACATACCCACTTAGGCGCAGTTGGACTTTCCTTAGACTCGCAACAGTGTTGCCCGTCTGGTATCAAAGACTTGACAACCTGTGATGAGCTGATACAGAGGGAGGGTGAAACTGAGGCTTCTTATTAAAGGGGAATTCCAGTTTCATACCACTTGGCTCTCATTTTCTGTGGTTGCCACCTTTTCTATTGGTAAAAATAACACAGTAGTCTGCGGTTTAATTGCTTATATCAACATTTTTGAAAAGAAGTCCAACAGGGTAATAAATAAATTATGTCAGACGAATCATACAAGTTTGAAACAAGCCCCCAGATTAGCCACACCAGTGGTGTTTCTATCAATGGACATTTTGGAATCTCTCAATTTCGCAAAGTTTTAACACTTGATGGTAAGGTTTTTGCCTTATTAGAAGAGAACTAAATGCATATAATGGGAGATGTCACTAGGGGGTCCATAAGAGGACTCTTCTGCTGAGGTAAAGTGCCTTTAGTTAGTCATCACATTAGACAACACGTATATCTTTCAGAAAACAATTAAAGCAATGGATGATTAACATACATGTCAGCACTAAAGTCACTTGCTATCTTTGGTTCTTCTGCAATGTGTGCTGTAATTGTCAGCATTGTTCTTAACAACAGCTGTTTCCACTCTAAATTGCATGAAGTGTGTTCATTTGTTTTTGTGTTTTTTTGGGCTTTGTCATATTTTAGGCAGCCTTTCAACACCTTGGCCAGGGGACTTTTGGCATGTTTACTCATGTGTTGTAGTCCCTTCTTTAATAAACTAAAAATTAGATTAAAAAAAAACCCACCACTTTCACTTTTCTGAATAATTTCTGACATGGCGAAGAAGAGGAAGGAGAAGTGTTTCCTCTGTTAACGTCTTCCTGGATATTCCCATAAGATTATCATTCCCAGATTACTTCCCACATTCCCTCATGGATGGCCGAAGTGGTTGGTTTTGTTTATTCTTCTTCTCTGAGGTTATTGAAGGTAGGCAAACAACTGGTTTTGTGTCTAGTTACTGCCCTCTACTTTGTTCACTCATTTGCACCCATGCATAACATACATGTAGCCTATATCACCAACTTCTGATGAAATGACACTTTGTGTCGTCGAGTTTATTTGTTCCACACCAGTTGCCTTAAAATTGTTTCATTTGTATTTGCATTACGCCAAATTAAAGTGTGCTTCAAAGTCGCTTGACAATAAAATGGGGCTACTGACTTGGACCAGTCAGACAAACATCCACCACAGTTAACAGACTAACAGATTTCTTTCTTGGTTTGACCATAGTTATAATTGCTGATGTTGTTCCAGCGCATTTTGAGGCTATTAGCGTCATTTCAGAGGCACTCACTTTAGACACGCATAACAAAGATGGTCCATCTACGTTGGCTTGTTTCGTTCCAACAATGTCACTGTGTTTCCAGATGTCAAAAGTCAATTAGTAGCTTTACAGTGATTTCATCTCACAGTCTTCAGTGTGAGCTGCTAAGTCGTCATCATATGACCAAACATGATGAGAGAAAGTGGTTTTATATAGTTCAGTGGAGTGGAGCTGGAAAGAGCTAGTACGAAGACCTGGAGTTAAGATTATTTTGTCAAACTGCCTTTTTTACGGTGTTCATGTCCCAAATTTTTAACATATTAGTAATAGTAATAGTAATAGTAATTTAACATATACTGATTTAGCCTGAAATCAGTGCTGTCATCGATCTTCATCCTTGAAAACATTTTGAGGTGAGTCTGTATTACAAGCTTTTGTTTCAATTTATCAAAGCGCATCATCCATCAAGCTCATATTTCCTTGTGAACAGACCTCCCTATTAGCTCTCTTTATGTCCTGTGGAGTCCAAAGCATTCATCACAAAATGTAAATACCCCGAGCATGTCAACAGAGAATTTCACACTCAGTAAAATGAGGATCCTTATTCTCTTTCTGGCTCTCAGGAATGTGTCTTGAAGGGAGGCTTGAGTTACCTCCCTGCGTGCTCCCACACCACTTCATCTCCCTGCACACCTCATTGATCAGTATTAAATGTGATTAGAGCGTGTAAGTTAGCGAGAGGTGCTTGATGAAATTAGTCTGGCAGGCGGTTGTAATAGAATTAACGTGTGTGTGTGTCAGCCTCCACGGGCGGCCTGAAGACATGAGCAGCTGTGAGACTGGAAGTGAATCAGGAGTCTGGCAACATCTTTTTATCGGCTGCTAATTGAGTCCTGAGTCAACAAGTGGAGGCTGTATGGTGTGTGTGTGTGTGTGTGCGTGCATGGAGGGAGTACGTTGGACTCAACACACCTGAAATCTTTTTTTTATCTCCACCCACAGATTTTTGGACATGTAGTCAGAAATTAGCTTGTCTCTTAGAGGATATTCATGATTCACTTGATCCGATTTCCGTTTTCTTTTACCTTTAAAACATACTCATGTTGCACAGGTCATGTAGCTTCTGACTCTTTACAGATAAGGATGAGGCCTTTTTTGAAGACAGATGTCTCACATAATTTCTTCCGTTGCTGGATGCATTACACCAAGAGGGATAACTGTGTTAGGGCGCAGTCTCACGTGCTTTCTAATCAATTTGATTTAAGCCCAGAACACACTGGAAAGAATGGCTCCAAAACACATCTATCCTTCGTACTCCTCGCCCATCAGTTGTCTCTTGTAGGAACTCAGAGGACGCAAAAATGGGAAGTAAGGAAAGTGAATGAATGAAAGGAAGCATAGAAATTGTACAGCATTTAAATTGAACAATTGACAATCCAATTGCAAATCCGTGGTGTTACTGACATTCTCTGATTTTGTTTAATTCTATAGTTATTGCATATGACCTAGTAGTTTAAACATGGTTAACATACTCCTGTTTTTCCTCAGTCAGAGCTTTCTAAAGAAAGTTTTTGAAGATGATTTCTTGAGGATTTATTTTGCACAAAATTGGGCCAGTTTAGCAATAAACCATTTTCTTGGTCACAAATTAAAGAAGGAGAAAAGGAGGGAAAGAAGGAAGCAACTTTAAAGTCATGTGAATGGTAAAAGTTTTTTTAAAAATCACGTTGGACTCAAATATTTGGATATTTTACATTCCTAAGGATTTCATCCAGAGCCATGTCATCCTCTGGTGACTATCGTCAGAAGTCGTCCATGGCTGGTTGCTCGCCCATGCGGAGCTGGCCAGGGTGAAGGAGGGTATCGATGGCATTTGAAAGGCAGCGGAGCGCTGTGGCCAGTCTGACCCTGTCCTGCCCCGGCCTTTGAGCGCCGGGCCTTTCAGACACCACTGGACAATACCGACTGCTCTCCGGCCTCCGACTGGCCTCTGAGCCGATTAGGAATCGGACCTGCCACAGAAGGACGGAGCCTGACACCACCCACATCCAAAAACAACCCCCTTCAGCCCCTTACTGGGCCTCCGAAGGGGCTGCTCCGGGCCAAGGTCAGCAGCCAGGCTGACCTCTGATCTCCCGCCATGTTTGGACACGTCCATGCACAAAGCGAGGCCCAAGGCAGCTGATAATAATATGTGGGGTGATGAAAGAGGGCAAGAGGGCTCCGGACTGTTGCATGCAGTTGTTTCAGTGTGGTTGTGTGTATTTTGTTGGCATGGCGACCTGGTCAGTGACTGTCGGACCACCGGACCTTCCCCGAAAACCCCCTTCCCTCCCCTAGATGTGCAGCTCTTGTCCCAGGTCTCTTTGTTGGGGACCAGGAGGGAGGAATTACACCCGGGATGATCCCGTATTACTGGGCCTGCCTGCCTTTCAGGTTGGGCTTACTTTTGTTGGCTGGCTCTGGTCTTATCCTCCTCCCAGTGTTGCCACCACTGAGCTGATCTCTTTGATGTCCTCATACACTGACCACCACGTCGCAACAATTCACAGTTTGTCCCTTCAAAAGTTGGAGGCATTGTGTTGGATTTGGTGCAAAGGTGAGATGCAACACAGTGGATGATACAGCTGCATTATAAGAGGAGCAGTTCAATTTCAAAATGAAGCGGAAAAATGGACCAACTGTGACAAAATCGTTGTTTACTGGAGGGAAACTCACAAATATAATATGTCCTATAAAGGGCGCATTTAAGAATATTGACATGTAAAATGATGTACAGAGAAACACGTGTCAAAACTATCAACAACAAAATAAAAAATACAATACAGTTCTCACTAGGTGGAGGTTTCCTGTTCATCACTTATTGTTCTGGAGTAAGTAAATAAGCTTCCATTTTTTGTCCACTCATTTGTATTGAATACAAGGTACAAGGTAAATTAAGTGAGGTAAATAATGTTTAAAGTCCTTGTGTCCTGTTAGGTTCTTTTTTTTTTTATTGCAATGGAGTGCTGAGGATGAGTTCAGGAGTCTCACAGCTTTGGGAATGAAGCTGCTCTGCAGTCTTGTGGTAAGACAGCAGATGCTTCTGTATCCTTTGCCAGATGACAGCAGGGTGAACAGACTGGATAATATAAACAGTATCCATATGTACAAAATGCGCCACGTCATCGCTTCATAGGTTTTTCTGGCATCCGCAATGTAATTCTGTATAACGGCTCTGTGCCCTCAAGATACTGATCATTGTTAATTTTCTCTCCCTCTTGCTTCTAGCCATCTGAACTTACAACTGGACAGTCTTCATTTTGGAAATGGCGGCAGACAAAATAGCACAATGAAAGCAAAGTTTATAGTTAGCTATTCTAAATTCTGATGGTGTAATTATGCTATAGCAGTGGTTTTCAAAATGTTTGTGCCCAAGACACATCAAAGGGGAAATAGCCTTTATAACATGTGTTATTTAATCACTAAAGATTGACAAACATACAGGGATATCCTAGAAGGTTTTTAAAGCATTTTTTAGGGTATAGAATTTGCCTCTGCATTGTGAAATTAATGGACGGGTATACTAAATTACAAACTCATGCATTACTTGTTGTATAGTTGCATATTGCAATATGGTTGTCTCACACCATTTGGAAACCACTATTCCATAGACATCTCAATGTCCAATCATCACTGACTTCATAATGATTGGCTATGTAAAACATAAAAGTTGTCAGTTTAACTATTGCCTTCGATGATAGATAATATTGTATATGTATGTATTTCAACTGTAAAATGCATTTACCAGATTTGCTTTCTTCAGTTAAGTTTAACTAAAGTTCACGTTCTTTTCTTCAGTCCTCCTCAGGTTGTCTCCTCTTTTCCTTCAGTCAGTCATTATTGACTTGCACTTTAAAAGGTCCAAGACTGTTTAATTATTCATAACATTCTCTGTGTCTTCCTATAAAACACCAACAGAGCTGCTCCTTGTCTCTACAGTGCCCCCTGCGTCCTGCAGCTGTCCTCTCCATTTGGACTGTATTAACCTGCGACCCACAACTAACCCCTCACCTCCCGGCTATGTATGTGTGTATCTGTGTGTGTGTGTGTGTGTGTGTGTGAGAGTGAGTGAGTGTGTGTATAGTGAGACGCCTTGTGTATGACCAGTGGTCCATACCTTTCTTACTGTTCAGTTTGCGCAGCCAGAGGGTACGTGGATGTGTAAATATATGTGTGTGTGTGTGTGTGAGTGTGTGTGTGTGTGTTGTGGTCAAGCAGGAATGGCTGGCAGTCTCGCTCTGACACCCCTGTGTGTACTCATTCAGCACAGAGGTCGTGTGTCAGGGGTCAAAGGGTCTGCGGGGGGAGGAGGAGTGGGTTAGTAGTGATGGTGATGACTCGGGGAGGGGCTGATGGTTGGGGGGGGGATGCACAGGCCCCAAGGCAGGTAAACCATCTTAATTGGCCTCTGGAGACTTCGGGAAACGTGTGTGTGCCGTGGGTGTTTAAATGTAAACGTTTGTGTGTGTATGTGAAGATAAACCTGCTCCGTATTTATGAATGTGATATCAGAGGATGATGATGATGATGATGTGTATGTGTGTGTTTTGTGAGCAGGAATG
>OMLP01028470.1:0-19022 GCA_900302685.1 Spondyliosoma cantharus
TACACCTCTTTTGGTCTTTTAAAAGGTTTGTTGGTCCTGTGGCCTTTTAAAGCCAGTGGTTATGGATTTGTTTCCTCTCATTGAGACGGTTGACTGAGGTGGCACGGTTTTAATTCGCCGTTGGAAGCCCTTTAAAATACAAGCACGCCTGGTTTCATAGGCACAAAGCTTCCACCGCTTTGTAGCAGCATGTCAGTCTGGTCTGTTGATGTCGGGGCGCCTTTTTACCACCGCTAGGGGCAGAAACTGTGAGTGAATGAATGAACGAATAGATTTGTGGATCAATGTCGGAGCTCTTATTTGGTCTTTGGGGACATGTCCTGGCCAGAACTCAAGTCTCAGTGAGCGTATTGTAAGTACACATGTAATTATTCAAGATTATGAAAGTTGAAATGAACTACATGACACATTTTTTACTTGTTGCAGCAAATAAAACAGGATATACTGCATTATTTATGTAAATCATCAGCTCATGCGTACAAACAGATAATAGGTTCATTTATCTGTCTTTTTACAAAACCAGGGTTGCAAAACAAAACTGAGTTTGAGACTCTTTATGCTCTGTTGATTAAATAATGGTGAACCTAAGGTGTTCTTACATAAACATACAGTATTTGTGTGCTCTTCTTTCTTCATCCAGTCCCAGTTATTTAATTGTTAAAGGTATTTCCCTGTACAACAGTACAGAAACCCTAAACGGTCATAGGTTGGATGCTTTTTTTCACGTGATAACAACTTAAATGGTATTTGTTTTCTTGATATCATGAGTTATTTATAATTTTCTTGAGAATTTGAAAAAAACAAACCTTTTTATCCTGAGATAACGAGATTCACCCGTAATGGGAAAACAAAAGGTTGTTCCCTCTTGATACTTAATCCCAAGGACATTTTCAGTTTAGATCAGTTGTCACACTCTTCAAGACGATGCATATGTATGCTGTCATGCCACTGCTGATCTGATAAACAGGATTTAAGTAATCAGAGGGAATTACCTTTTGTTTTCTCGTGATAACTGGTGAATTTATCTAATTATCTCTGGATAAAAAAGTTTGTACTCTCGAAAACCTCATGAAAATTATATTGTTATTGCGGGAAAACAGAGGAAGTAATGTGTTTGATTCATGACACTTTAGGTCCGTTGAACGGCATATGTAGGTTTAGAAATGATACAATCTAATGTAGGTGTAAGGGATTTTTATTCCATGGTAACTTGTGAGTTTTAAAGCTTTACTAAAAGTGTTGCTTTATAAATCTGAGATCAAGTCTTTTCACTGCAGAGGCCTCATGATTAAATATTGAAGACATGCAGAGGGTTTCCTGGTGCTGCGTTATTTATTTTTTGTTGTTTTTAGGTTTTTGGCAACACTTGATTTTTTTTAATTTTTTGCAGTGGTTTGCTTTGTCTCTCACAGCATTCAAATCCAAGTCATCTGCTCCCGTTTCTATACAGTACACTATAAATTCCCCTGTAATAGCCGCCATTCGAGTAATTGCAGAGCCTCAAATAATAGCCGGAACAAAAGGGTGGAATTGCTACAATGGCTCATGTGGTGAATTCAGCGTAATGTCCATTTTCCACAGAACTAATTCCATCAGCACAACTGCAGAGTCACGTCTTCCTCGACAATCAGCAGCTCCGGGTAACAGAAATACCGTTTTGATTCACTAATTATCATTTTCCAATTGCTTCGACTAATATTATACATCCAAAACTTCCTGCTGATGTTTCAAATTAAAAGTCAACAAGGGACAACTTCAAAGGAATGTGTACGAAACTGAATTACAACACACAAGTCACAGTCCACTGACAGAATGGAGCAATATACTCATAGTCAATAATGGAAAAGCAACCTATGATATATTTATGAAAGAGAAATGTTAAAAAATAATACAGTTAAGATCATAAAAGCAAAAAATAGCACATTTGTAAAATAAAACAATATTTAAGATGATATAGCTAAGATAGATTTATACTTCATTGATCCAGAGGGAAATTTAGACAACCAGTTGCTTAAATAACACATAAAAAACACCAGTAAAACACACAAATTAAGTGATTTAAGAGTAAAAACACAGATATTAGGATAGAAACACACACAGCAACTAAATGATTGTCTCACTACATACTGTCACTATATTAGTATGTGCAAACTGAGGTAGTTTAAACTCTACAGTGTATAACAGTGCAGGTACTGCAAAGTTGAGTGATTAAAAAAGGAAAGATCATAAAAGCAGTATATTGGCGTGAGTCGTTATGCCTTTCGAGCCAGTGAAAGGCTTTTATTGTGAAAAATCTGTGCGGTTAGACGTCGACGTACCTTAACAGCAAATGGAAAAAAACAACAAAATGGAAGCGACAGGGAATCATTTTGGAAAGAAAACAATAGCAGCTTATGAGTATTTTCACTGTCAATTAAAAATACACACAATCACTATTTCCTAAAGCACCGGGTGACGTCTTCAGAGCGTTGGACTTTTTTAAACGGACAAATGACTTAAAGGTGCAATATGTAAGATATGACCATCTGTTGAATTTATACTCCAAACAAATAGGGGGCAGCTCATCCTAATTGCTGCTAACTGTAAATGCCTTTAGCAAGTATGCTCAGTAAACCACACAGCCAAACTCCTGAGGCCTGAGCTGTACCATCTGACTATGCTAACTTCCGTAGACATCTCTGTAACACAATGATACAACATCAGACTGTATTATTTCATATTATGTCAATCATTGTAGCTAATTTCTGAGTGTCTGAAACTTTGAACAAGACTAGAGCTAAACACGGAGGACATTTTGAATTCAAAATAAGAACGATTTTACATCAGTATCAAGTTGAACCTGAAGCGTCAAATCCAGTCTCTGCAGTCGAGGTTACTTAAAGCCAACGTGTTGAAAATGAGCAGTCAACACTTACACAGTGCCTCTAAATTTCTGCACAGTCACAGCAGCAAATTGTGCTGAGTGTGGCCACATACTGCACAGACCTGCTTCCCGTTTAAGAGACTCTGTGCTCACTTTAAACCCGGTCAGAAGGCTGCATCTGGATAGTGTGCAGGTATTTATGAAGGGGCTGACGGTGAACACTGCAGGTGTTGTGGTCAATTGATAAGGCCACGCTTTGTGCAAAACCTATTACCTTAAAAAAGGAAACAACACCGTGTTCCATCACAGTGTTTTCCTGATTATTATTTTGACCGCCAGCATGTTTGATAGTGTTTCCTTCTATAAATTACAGTACTCAGCTCTTGTTCCAGACTCGGCCCAGGGGAGAGTCGCTGCCAGTCATTTTCAGTTTCAAGTGTAATGAACTGCCACAAATCTTCCCCTCCGCAGTTTTCTGCTCTAACATTCAAATCTGGCATCAAGAATCTCACGCTGCCGCTGCAGTCGGCACTGAGTGTCTCCCCTCCCCTTATGTCAATGTATCATGAAAGGTTTTTGTAATTTTTTTTTTCTCCAACCCCCTCCTGCTGGCAGTGTTAAGCCCTGTGTGTATCATGTCTGAGTGCTGCAAGGGTGGGAACGAGTGGCTTTTCTCATTTCCTCTGACTGTTTTGGAAGTGAATCACATTAGCACAGTGACAGGGAGTATGCCGAGACCATAAAACATCCCGCTTTGCCTCCGTCCAAATGAGAGATGTGTCTGCTCAACACTGCAGGTGCTCGCCGGAGCTGAATGATGCAATGGGAATATTAAAAAAAACGTAACTCTCTCTTTGGCTTTTAAGGCCACCCTCGTTGCTGCATCTCACTCTTAGCAGCTGATCAGATTTAAAACCATCGTTGCTACAGCGGCCGCTTTGGTCCATCAGTGCTGCCGTGCATCAAGCCTGTGGGACAGGAGACACCGCCGAGCAGGGCTAGCAGAACCTGGGAAGTGCCAGTAGTGGGTAACAGGCCAAGATGTGTCAGGGGAGCAGACTGTTATTATCTGAGATGAAAATCCATGCTATCCTGACGGCTACAATTAGTGTCAGCTGGGGTATTGAGTCTTTAAAAAGGACTCCTGGCCTTTTGGCTCCCAGCCTGTCTGGCTATAGATGTCTCTAATGAGTCATTAGCCGCATGGCCTCTCCTCTCATGAGTCCACCCCATAATGGCACACCTTTCATCTATTTTACAGAGAGGATGTCGTCGGTCATTAGTACAGCTCTGAAGTCCTATTACCTTTACGTCAATGATGAATGAATAGAATGCGGCTGCCAAGAACAATATCTCTTCGTATCCTGTGGTCAGCCATGACTCTTTTTTTAATTCAATTTCTCCTCCACCATTAAGTGTAATTGATAATTGATGTGGTCTAACTTCATTGTCAGAAGATGTTGAATTTTTTAACTGAGACCACGGGCCGGCTCGTCACTGCCGAGCGTTTACCGGAGGTGTTTTTTTTGCTGTCTTCAGTTGGCGGATGACGGTCTGACACCGTTGTGATCCGCAGGGAGCCGCAATTCCTGGAAAGAAAAGCCTCTGAAATAAAAAATAATGAAGCGTCTTCAGTGGTTTAAAAGGCTGCTCAGTGCCCCAAACACGGTGCCACCTATCCTGTGCCACTCAGCGCTGCCTCTGTGCCCTTGTCTCTCGGTGAAAACTCTGTAGCTTCAAATTGTTATTTTCTCTTCACGACTTTGTTTTTGACATGGGAGCAAATTGTAAGCGTGCGCCGTGGATTGGCGAGCTCAGAGTCTTCGGTTCAGGACTGGGGGCAGTATCGATAGGGTTCATAGGCTTGTTTTGCATAAGACTGCCTGAGGAAAAAATACCCAAACAAGCACTTTTAGTTTCAGCTTCAATTAAACGCAGCCCCTCCACAGTGTCAGTTCATCCAGATCTGCGCAATGTGGCTTCACTCACACACTGACATATTGTATTAATTAAATACTACACATGTATTTTTAAATACAGCACAAACACAACTCAGCTACAGGTCAGCCAGAGTGGCAAAGTAATTGCTTCAGGCTTTAGATTAATTATTTAATCGCTTGATTTATTGTTAATCAATGGTCTTAGCTGACAAAATAGAAACGCATAGTCATTCAGTGTTTAGCGTAAATTAACTGGAGATGAAATGAGCTGCTGAGTTTTATTCTATATTATCTTCTCTGTAGATACATTAAACCAGTCAGAACGTCGGCGGCCCGCTCAACGTTTAAACGAGATGAACCAAATTGAACAAAATGATCGGTCTGTTGGACTGTCAATCAATAGATCAATAGCTCAGGTCCAAAGAAGAGAATTTGAGATGCCGATAGATGGGACAGAAAGTGTCAATAATTGTGACATCAACTCTATAAAGTCATTTTAACTGACAAATCCTAAACTTAATTAACTAACAAACTAACTTAATTAGATTTGGGTGATATGGATTACACAGTCAAATATACTATGTATATTATTTTTATCTATATTTTCTATTGTGTATATTTTCTAGAAAATATTTATGGATGAGCAGATAAGAATG
Organism: Spondyliosoma cantharus; assembly: GCA_900302685.1. Lineage (NCBI taxonomy): Eukaryota > Metazoa > Chordata > Actinopteri > Spariformes > Sparidae > Spondyliosoma > Spondyliosoma cantharus. The sequence goes on from OMLP01028470.1 coordinate 5,460, forward strand.
CCACAGTCTGTTGAACCTGCAGCCGTCTGGCAAAAGAGATATATCTGCTGCGGCACCACCAGACTACAGAGCAGCTTCTATCTTCAGGCTGAGAAACTCCTGAAGTCTTCCCCTACACTCCAACATGTAAAATAGTTTATTTATTTATGTATTGGACCAAAGTGTTGTAAAATTAATATCTAAAGAAATAAAACTTTTAGCGTTCAACCTTTTCCCACAGAAGTTCATTTCTGCCTGGAAAAGAAAATGTTCTGAAATAATTTTGCATAGTTTAACAAAAATTAATACTCACAGCTCAGTGAGTCAAAATTATGATCCACCAAGTCAAAATATTAGTCAGTAAGTCAAACTCGAGCAGAGCAGCATTGAAATGATAATAATGATAAACAATAAACAACAAATTAAAACCAATATAATAAGGAGGCAAATTAGATAAAACCAGCCATATGATCAGCCTTTAGTGTGTTACCCTTAGTTGACTGTATTTGTAAGAGTGCTCAGATAACCTCTCTTTATCTGCACTTGTACAGCTTTCTTAAAGTTGTAACCTTGGTCCACAGCTCATCTTCCTGTTGCAGATTCTCGGCTCCAGAGCTCTTTGTGAAACAATCTTTGCATTTAACGCCGCTCAAGGCTGGAAAATTAGAGTCCGTGCTTCTTTTTCGATTGTTTCGTCAAGGCCTCAAGAGGAACAGGGACAGAGCCGCTCCGCATAGAGCTGAAAACAGTAAAACTATGGAACGATCGCTGAAGGAGAGATATAGTATCTTCCTGCTAAATGTGCAGTGGCGTTCTTTAGATATATATCTTCTCATTTCTGTGTAAATAAAAATGTGAAAAGCTGGCTCGCTCTGGAGATCTGCTGTGTCTTTTCAGAGCTTCACAGAAAGCCGATGCTAATTCTATTGAATGGGCAGTGGCCGGCTCCCAGCGAGGGGGGGAGCCACTCAGCTGGACAACCTTGAGCTCCTCCTAACCATTGACCCACCGATGCATTTTGACTGGTTATCAGTAGCAGTCTAGACAGTGCGCTTTGGCCTCATGTCTCCCAGGCTTTGTGTGGGCCAGTCTGTCTGTGTGAGTCGATCTCTGTCCTGCTCTATTGGCTGTCACAGCTCCGCCAATTTAAAAAAAAAAAAAAAAAAAAAACCTGAACATCTCTGAAGCACCTGGGGTCCACAGTCCAATAGACAGAGAAGGTGAAGGCCTTTTTTAATAATGAAGCCAGATCAGCCAACTGAGGCTAACTTGACCCGGCTCTCACTCATAGTTCAAAGCTAACAGCAATATTTTACTCTCATTCCTTCCAAAGAGGTCTCACCCGCTGTCTGTCTTTCACTGTGGCTCTGAATTGATTCACATTCACATTTCCGTTACCTGTTCTTTTATATATATATCTAAAAATATATTTTTGCCAGCATTTAGTATTAATAAGCAGCATATAAACAACTTTTAAATGGTTTTATGTTTGTACTTTTTATTCCACTGCAGTTATCTGATGATTTTGATGACTACGATTCATTACTACGTGATAAGACTTTATTGGTTCCCAGGAGAAACTTGCAAGCTACATGGCAGCAGGGGCTATATGAAGCGTTGCAGGGGGTGCTGGAGCCCAGCTGACATGGGGCAAGTGGTGGGGTACACCCTGAACAAGTCACGAGTACATCACTGGACTGTCCCTGATTCTCTCCAAATCACTTTAGAATCGTAACAGCCAGGATAAAACTTACTTGAAACTGTTGACCTGAAAAGAAAAATGAACACAGACCAGTCATTCCAGTCATCACGTCTCAAGTCAAGACACGAGTCTGAGTTGAGTTTCAAGTCATGTTTCAGTTCAAGTCGACCTCTAGTTTTAAAACTTAGCACCTATAGGACCTTTCTGCAAAATGAGTGCTTGAGTATATTTTGATGCTAATTCTTTTTTACTTAAAGCAACATTTTGCACCTTCTTTACCTTGAACTGACTAAATACATGTAAGTTGCAATTTTTTTATATGTAGAGCCTCTGTAGGTAAAGCTAATGTCACTGTAAGCACACATTGGGACATTTTTAAGTGTTTATGAATATATTTGTCACTCTAATTCTAAAATACAATTAAACAATATGTCATATAACATAGTTGTAATTATATAAAATGTCAGTCTTCATAAAATTATTTACATACATTAATAAACCCCTAAAATACCCTTATATATGCATACAACTAAGTGGTTATTAATGTATTTAGTGTCTGAATATCGCTTGTAAATAGAGCTGCTGATTATTCGATCAATATAAAGTTATTTACTAACTGCCAACGTCCTTTTTCAAGGAAATATGTCAAACATTTTCTCGTTCGTGCTTATTAAATATTGGGATTTGCTGCTTTTCTTTGTCATTTATGATAGTAAAGTTTAGTTTGAAGATGTCACTTGGGGCTTATTTTTCCAAAGTTCCTCATGTTTTGTAGACTGAATAATTTATCGATTGATAGTGAAAGTAATCCACGGATGAATCACTAATGACAATATTGTTAGCTGCAGCCCTTCTTATAAAAGATAAATACATGGAGGGAGGGTAAAGTAAACTGCTACCCCTTATGTCAATGCCTTGAATAATTCATCGTCTTCAGATGGTCAGGCCCTGCTTCCCATCCGTTGTTGTCTCTTAAGTGTAACGACCACTTGTGCTTTCTTCGTTTATTCTTTCAATACTGCAGGATGTCAACAGCAGGTACCTGATTGATCCACATCCCATTCACTAAAGTCCTCCACACATGACACGCATCTCCATTCATTTTCTCTCAGTAGTCGTGCAGCATCCTTCCTCCCATTGTTCATTAGTCTTGTTTGTGTGCCCGCTCGGCTTGGCGGAGAGGGGTTGTGAGGTCCCCGGGCTTAAATGGGTACAAATAAGCGGAGAAATGGATAAGAGAGTGTGAAGAATCAAGCTGTGTGTGATGTAACATCCGGCATTGGAAGGCATCCTTGTCTTTTGATCGAGCCGAGTGAAAAACACTTCATACGGGGCTGTGGGCTGAATGCAGGGCTCAATCCCTCCCAGGCTGAAACCCAGAATCCTCACCACATGCTTTTTTTTTTTTTTTTTTCATTTCCCTCTTCTTGGACTCGGTGCTGTTGTTTCTGCTCTGTGAATAATCAGACAACACAAGATCTAACGCTCGGGAGTCTTTGCCGTTGAATTTGTTATCAGTCTTCTTTGTGTTCTTGATGAACTCCAATTGTTCCCTGAGAAAACACACCTGTGTATCCGCCTCAGTTGCCTGCGTGTATTTAGCCACATTAGAAAACGCTGAGCACCGGAATATGTGGGATAATCTCCCCTCTCTCCATTTCAATTGAAGCTAGAGAGGGTTAAAACTCTGTGGCAGTACACTGTGCAGAGGAGAGATTGGCTAATCTGTGAAAGCGAGTCCGCCGCTCACTGGAATATTATGCTCACTGATTTAATGTCCTCTCTGTCTTTTTTCTCCTAGGTAAGCACTTTCTGGCTGCTGTGTCGGGGATGGGGGTCGGGTTCGCTAGTCGTGGTGGCTGCCTACGAGGGCTGGGGGATGACTGATTGAGGTGATGTACTGCAGTGTGTCCGTTCACAACAGAATAGCCGGTAGCGTTGATTCCTCAACCGCGGTGACAAGGAGGACTTCAGGGGCCCTGGAAATATAAAGCTCCGTGAGGAAGTACACAGCTCTCACCCAGCAGAGTCGTTTATCCAGTTTAGTTTCTTAAAGGGGAAATTACAGTTTCATACAGTCTGGGTCTTATTATTTCTGCTGTTTTGGCACTGGTTCATATTGATAATCATAATTCACCAAGATAATTGTTGCGCGCATGGAATGAGGCACTAAAATGAAGTCCAACAGGGCAAGATATATGAGCCATCAGTTAATCAGACAGGTTTTAATAAAAGACCCCAGGATAGCCGGACTGATTTGGAATATAAAAAGGAAGTTTTAGCCAAAGTGTTGGCTGTAAATACTCCAACTCGGCGGAAACTCATCTTGCAGTCAGGTCACAGATAAAACTCACACAGACTCAAGAAACAATCTGTAAACCGACCTTACTGTGTGTGTTTTTTTTGTGCAATGCAACCTTAAAGCTATAATATAATCAATATTAGCATATTAACAATTGGTCATCTGACTACATTTAATGTGAAAAGGGTCACTTGGGAAACACTTAACTCGTCAGGTCAAATTTCATTGTAAGCAGGTTTCATTTCCAAGTAACATATTTGAAATTTCTTGACCCCCAAATCACCACAATAATTAGCTTAAAATGTACTTAAAATGACCCCAACATTATTCAACAACAATTCTCCACTGTTTTCCAATAAACAGTTAGTAAGTAGCTGTATATTTCTCAGGAAACTTCCAACTGGTTGCTGCTTAACCTCTGTTGTTCATGTCAGGAGTTGCTGCAGCTTGATTGCCAACTAGTTCCAATCCAACTTCTGCAGGTCAGTATATTAAAATACAAATCAAATAGCAAAATATTACTAGATTTTTTTCAGTGAAGTTTGTGTCATACTGGAGAAGAGAAAGTGGGCCCAAATGCAGGAGATGGCAGGCAGGAACATCAACACATGAAGATTTGTTTTTCAGGATCACGGCGCACAAGGAGCAGGCAAACATTACGGAACATAAGCAAAACACAACGCGAGGAACAGGGAAACTCAACAGATGACTCGACAAGGACCGAACTAAAGACTGGACTTAATATGAGAGGATGTGAGGCACAGAAATGCGGGTGAGGGAAAAGCACTAGGAACATGGGAGGAGCTAACAGGATAGAAAAATAAAACTAGGAACACAGGAAACAGGGCCGGGCTAATTAGGAGATGTAGTGCAGGTGGAGGGGAAAGCAGACTGGGGAGGAGCACGAGAACACAGGAGGGAAACTGAGCAAAAGACACGAAAATCAAATGTAAGAAGACAGACATGACATGTTTGAGGTAATTATTGAAGTTGTTTGGTGGTAATTTTGAATAAAATAGCTAAATATGTTACTTGGTTATTACTACCTACTTACCGTGAAATATCTGGACCAATAAAATGAAGTGTTAATGTCACTTGTGACAAACCCACAGAGAATTACCATCCGATTTCACTCCCATCTTTTGTTTTCAGCTCAAGAAGCTTTCATACGACAACTGAATGCGACCTGATTAGACACGAACAGCAGACTGACAAGTTAGCTGGTAAACTCAGTGGAGCATTTAGCAGCTAAAGAGCTGGATATTTCCCTCAGGAGTACACAGAGACCAAAAATAGACCTAAAAGAGGAGTGAATTAGATTCATCTGGTGGACACAAAACACAACCTCTGGTGAATGCTAATGTAGCTCCGTAAGCAAATGTTTGCTAACACTTTCCCTATGCCACCTTAAAAGGTGATCAAACGTGTGGAACATGTTGACACAACGCCGACATATTAAGTGCAGTGAGGGATCGACGTTACAGCTGAGCTCGCCTCCAAATATGTTTTTTCCTTCCAAGTAAATAAGATTAGCTTCATAAACTTGTTAACAACCTGTTTGATGGCCTGACTGCTCATGTTTCCTGGCCCATTTGTCTTCATTGTAGTGATGATACAATGTTCCCAGACTCTGAGTGCATTGGCATAATTGATAGAAATGATGGGCAAAAACTCTGAAAAACAAAAATCAAAGTTGTTATAAAACCCAGGAGATGTTATTCAATCCGAGTCATCACATATGAATCAAGTGACTTTAAATACAAATGCTGTCGAAACTTTTAAATCCAGCTCGCATAAAAAGGCTGCTTAAAGCAGGTTAGAAGCCTTAAACAGCAGTTAATATTCCAGTAACCCTGCAGTATTGACACCGAGGTGGAACTACTTCCACATCAGTGCAGCAGTCAGCTTGTGGTGTGGTCGACTGAGCCTCCATTATGCATGAGGCCTGACCACCCTTCACCAGCTGTCACCGAGCTGACCACTGAATCCCATCTGGACCCTGGGGGACATCACCGTGGTCCATCAGGGAGGCTGTAAGATGAGCCCACTGACACGGAAACTCCCAGCCCCGGATCCCACTTACTTCAGCCCTGCCTCTCCCCTCGGTCAATAGCCCCCGCCTACACCTCCCTCTGAGGCTGGGTTCCTCTCGTTCATGGGTTCAAAGGTTGGGCCGCGGCTCTGATCTAGTCGCAGGAAAAGCCATTTTTCTCTCTCCAGGCACCGGTTGTTTCTAGCCTGAGTCGATGTGAGGTTGAAGCACATCCTGGGTATTAAATGCTTCATTGCATATTGTTATAGAAACAATGGGTTTGGGGAGTTTAATCTTTCTGTATGTGTTAAAAATAACCCCATAGAGCTTTCAATTAAATTGTAATTATAATAGTTTAAATCATATTAAAGGTTTAAGCAAACACTCATTAAAATGCAGCAAAAAGAATAACATCTGAAGTGTAGAATAACAATTAAAATGCCAATAAATGATATAAATAGTAAGACAAACAGTTGAATTCAATAAAAGCAAGGATAAAGACAACTTTCCATCTCACTTTGTCTGAACGGTTGGTACATTTAATGCTGTAATGTGTGATGTCCTGAGGCTGGGAGGTTTTCATGACCTCACTGTGGAGGTGCTAAAGTATTCACAGCCTTGTAAACTAGTAATGGAATTTTAAAATCAATCCTAAAAGAGACAGGAAGTCAATTCAAACATGTCAACATACTGAACGCAGCTGCATTTTGTACAAGTCTCTCCACTGATTTTTAAGATGGTATTGCAGTAGCCCAGAGGATGGAAAACTAAAATATGAATATTTTTCTTTGTATCAAACAGAGAAAGATATGGTCTGACTTTTGCAATATATAATAACGCAGTACTTCCTAAGTGAGTGTGCCTAATAAGGGTTGGGTGATGCTCCATCAGAACTGGTTTAGAAGACTTGTAGTTCAACTTGTAGTTCCAAACAACTACAGGTGATTAAATCTACATATGGGGATACAGGCAGACAGTCTGGCCTGGAAGGAATACATCGTTTTTCACGGTGTTGCCCTCCCCTCCGCTCAGCTGACCAATCACACACTGATGCGGCTGTGAATTTCGGATCATCTGTTTCGGAAAGTTAGAGAAACAGTCAGACAGAACAGGGAAACACCATTTTGTTTTGAGTATTTTTAGCTTGCTCACCAATACATACAAAACACCTGTGTCCTCACACTATGTAGCAACACTGTGCAACTTTTAAAGTAGTTCTGGAAAACGATATTTGTTTGTTAAATCTCACTCCCAGCTGGTCGGATACCAAACACCCGATTTGATATTGGATTTTCGATTGGTATTTGATGATCTGGTCATGAGTCTGGCGTATCCCAGCCACTTGCCCATCGTCAACTTGGATCGACTCCAGCACCCCTGCAAGGAATAAGTTGTTACAGGTGATAGATGGATGGAAAGAGACAGTGAACGACACAGTGTTGTATGTATGGAACCAGTTGAGAGCCTTGCCATAAATATCAAAATGACACGAAACATACAACATCTTTCAGTGCTGCCTGGTCTATTGTAACAAATAGAGGTGTTTTAGATAGATTAGGAGCAGTATGGAGGCTTTGACAATGATAGCGTTTGTCTGAGGTCTTTTTTTTTTTAGCCTTTTCAGCCTCTGGACTACAACCATATGACCTTTTCAGAATCCAGATATGTACGTTAAACTCTTACATACTGCTATTAGGCTTATACCTCCATGTAAAACATAACGTTCATCAGTTATTCAAGACAAATGGGTCAAGATTGTTTATCCAACAGGAGGTCTGACTGTAGATCAGGTTAGATGACTCAACTGTTTCTGGACTAAGCTTTTAAACTAGCTAACAGCACGTCTACTGCGTCTGTATTGATGATGTCATAGCTCTGATAATCACCGTCTGCGTTTGCAAGTACAGTATCGTCTATTCAGCATGTCTAAAAGTGGCCCTTTGGAGCAGATGGTGCTGGAGGCAGGAGACCAACCCTTCTCTCACCTCAATCTGGATAGCAGGGCTCATCACTCCCAGCCTGCATCGGGATGGAAAAGAGTTCGCTCCAGGCAAAATAAGAAGCTGCAACCTTGTGAGACGAGCAAATATTAAAACCCGGGCTTTATTAGTGGATATGTAAAACTGAAAAGATAATCCCTGCGCATAACCGTTAGACGGGGTTCAGGATGTTTGTGATTTGAGAAGAGTTAAAGTGCTTCCCCCTTGAATCTCTTTTTCAGGGTGCCATATGCCAACTGAGACAGCCATCCAATGTCCTCAGGAAGTCTATAGATTAGTGCTAATAAGCACATACCATACTGCAAATACACATCACACACAGTCTGTCATCACCGAAACGTCTCAGGAATAATCCTTATCAGACAGCCTTTGTGTTCTAACATCTGATTAAGGAAAATTGAAGGGACTGCTTTATCCCTGCTGCACTGCAGCTGTGCTGCTAATTAGAAATGTGACCACTTCCTTCCAAAATAAAAAAAGAATCTCAATTACAGTTTGAACATTTAGCACCACAGCAGTCTTGTTGAGAGTGAATGCATGTGTGTGTCTGATTTAATGGCACCTTACTACATCTACATTTTTACAAAACCTCATATTTTACTTCACTGCATTTTACAGGTATTGTACCTATTACAATGCTCCACTTTTTTTTCTGAACGCCGCGTTGTCACCGCCAACCACCAGTAACTTTGCAGAATAAGATTTTACATGCGGAGCGTTTGATGAGCTCGTAAAATTTGATGCGCTGTTAGAGTTTAAACCAGCCGGCAGTATATGGACAAGTCAGGCTGTCCGTGAGCGGTCTGAGCCTGAGCCCTGTGTTGGATGGAGGGTTAGCGCTCGGCTCGATGCAGATACAAGATGTCAGGATATTGTACATAAGGTAGAAGCGAGACATGTAAAATGAACTGCCAAGTGAATGTTTAAAGAAAGGAAATGTGATTAATATTCTACTTCTGCTACCTATAGTGAATTAAAAAAAAGTTTCATGCCTCTGCACCGGCGACAGCAGTGGCCTGAGGTGTTATCTTTTTCGGGCTTGTCCGTCCGTCCATCCCATTCTTGTGAACGCGTTATTCAAAAACGCCTTTGAGGGAATTTCTTCAAATGAGGTACAAATGTCCAGATGGACTCAAGGATGAAATTATAAAAAAAATGGTAGCCAAAGGTCAAAGGTTATCATGGTTTCATTGTGTTAAGAAATACTGTGAAAAAGTACACCTTGATCCTTAACTGTATCCAAACCTAATCACCCATGAGCTGAAATTTCACTAAAATCTGTTTGCATGTTGTTGTTTTTTTTATATATTCATATCAAACAAACTCTGCAAAACTTAACTTCCTTGGTGCAGGAAGTCAACTTCCAGCATGATCTTAATAATTACAAGTTTCACTGCAGCATTGAGGTGTTAAATCCAAACTATGCGCCAAGATCATGCTGCTGTAAGCTTTATGATTCGTCGCTCTTATTATAGTAGATTAATGGCTCTGACAGTGATCATACCTCCTGCATGAAGATGATGACAGACTGCGACTTGCTCCAACAATAATTTGACCACATTACAGACTGTTTTCCACCTTCGTTGAACACCATCATCACTGAAAGTTTTGCCTACACTGCAAGAAACTCTAAATGTTGGTGGTGTATTTGTCTAATTTCTAGTCAAAAGACTTCATTGTAGTCAGTCCCAAAGCAGTGAGAGATAGGGACAAGTTTTTAGACAGTTTTCACTTGTTTTATCTGCAGATGTTTGTGTGTTTTTGTACAGACACAAGCTGAACTTGCATATGTGGTGATAGCAGTGAATGGTGGAGATTTCCAGATTATTCTCATCAGTTGAATTAGTTTTAGAATGGAGATGAATAGAGTATAAAGCACCTATAACCAGTCTGGCACTCTGCAGTGCAGTATATTAACTACATCTTGTCAAATGAAGTGACATCTCTCGGCATGAACTGTATCATAACGCATCCACATTTTTCTTGCTTTGTTAAGTCGGTGATATGGTCGTGTTTATCAAACAGACTTACTTCAATTAACCCAGACTACTCAGAGTGAGAGCTGTAGGTTTCCATCTGGTGAGAGAGAATATGCTTCATGTCTGCCAGCTATTGAATTTGAATCTCATTCATAATTGTGTTTTCTAATATTAAAGGTCACATTAGCATTTGTGTTGATAAGCAGTTGGTATGCAGGGCCTATAGCGCTCACTCCTCGGCTGTTGTTGCTGGGTAGATCCAGGTTGGTTTGGTTGCTGAGCTTCCAAGAAAAAAGCACATCATATTGTTAATTATAGAAATGCGGTGGTGTTGCCTCACGGTTTAATAACATAATGCACTGTAAGTAAGAGCTCTGCACAGGAGCCTGTATTATCCATTTAACATTCAGCTGCACAACCAGTATGCTACATGTCTGTGATCAGAAAATTAATAGGCATTCAGCTCTATAGGTCCATGAGTTGTCTGAAATGTGTCATTCCTTGTTAATAGCTGTAGTGAAATCGTGCATTTATTCAGTGCAGTGAATCATTATCAGCCTCTGGCTGCTTTAAAATCAAAGTTTTCAGATGTACAGGTAGATTTTAAATAAATCATGAACTCAAATAACTTCTGGAAACTTTTTTTCTGGTTCAAGCCAGGAAGCCTTTTTCTGTACAAGAATGCATCAAGCGGTGACGGTGAGTGGTGAGTTAATGCATCTGGATGAAACATCCATACATCCATTCATCCATTTTCTATGCGCTTACACTGTGCAGGGTTGCAGGAGGCCAGAAATATATCCCAGCATACATTAGGTGAGAGGCAGTGTACAGAACAGTCAGTCCTTTACAAGGCTAATATATAGAGAGATATACATATTCATTAATTTCATTTATTTGCAAGGGATCATTTACAATGACGTTACATGACATTCTTCTTTTTGATGTATTGTACCAGAGTCAATGTGTTTCCACTTTTCCCAGCAGTCCCAGAGGAGGACACAGTTACAACACACTGTATATAGTCGGGCCAGCACTTGACTGTCGAAACCCAAGACTCAAATCTTTTGCTTTTTTGTGGTTGCGTCATTGTACACGGAGTAACACAGGATAGCAGCATGGCACACTGCTTAAATCTCTATGTGGATATGTGAGTGAATAATATACAGTATTTCTCATAGTTAAGATTAAAAATAACATTTAAATGTATAATAACACATATTTATAGATGAGAAAGTGCAGGAAACAACAGCACACAACAAATTCAAAGTCACATACAGGGTGTGTTCCGGATCGCATACTTTTTACTTTTAATATGTAGCTGACCTTGCAAAGTACTTACTGTTGCATGTAGCATACACACAGCAACACTACTTTGTCATGACAGTGCGTCTGACCCTCTTCCTCCTCAATACATTGCAGCCTTATCGCGTAATTTTGGAGTACAAAGAAAATGCGCTTACACTCAAATGCGCTGTCATCTGTCAGTGAGCTGTCAAATGTATGCTGGCTTGCATACTGCAAAAATGCAACCGGATGTAGTAGGACATCCTGGTATTTTTGGGATACTGCATTTCACATACTTCGTATTGGGACACACTAAACCTTTTTCTGGCATATTGAATATTATGGTAGTATGGTTGGAATGCAGGGTCAATACCTTCTTCTTTTTGTGCGGCTCTAAGTGCCACCCACGGATAAATAATAACCGATACATTAACGAACACATCCTGTGGATTGACAGCTTAAAGTGGTCCTGCACACCCCCCTCGCTGCTCCTGTTTTTCACTTTCCCAGTTAGTATTTTATTGGAGCGAGTGTGTTGTGCAGATTTAGTTTTACAGCAATAACGTCTCCGTGTCATTTATTGAATGTGGGCGTTTGCACTCAAGAATTATGCGCCTGTAGTCTATGTGTGTGTGTGTGTGTGTGTGTGTGTGTGTGTGTGTGTGTGAATGTACTCAGAGCGTGGGTGAGTAGGAAGAGGGGGCAAAGCTGGTGATATATTGAATAGTAGTTTGCGTGCGTTGCATAGAGCGCTCCTGCAGCATTCTGTCCTGTACGTGGTTGCGCAGGTACAGAGCTAAGTGCTGCCTTTGCCTCGGGCTCTGTCAAGGTTGCCCAGGGTAATACTACCTGAGACTTTGAGAAGAACATGAAAGCTGACTTCTCAGCAGGGGAGGTGAGAGAATAAGCTGGGGTGGAGCAGCTGAGGAGAGGAGCACCAGCATCCTTCCCTCCCATCAGCTCTCTGGGCTTGTTTGTGGGTTTGAACTGCAAAATGACTTCATCCTTCTTCCTCCTCGTAGTGTTTATAACATTTCTTAATTTTTTTGACCACTTTATCCCGCTGACTAGAGAATCCCGTTTTTGGAACAGCTCACATCTGCCAAGGCTTCGAGACGAATGCAAAGGTGAAATTTCGATACAATTTCCAAAAAATAAATATTGCGAGACATGTAATGTTTCCTCTTTTGCAAATGTAATTTGACGTTCAAGAAGTCCGGGCAATTCAGTCAAATTCATAGAAAGAAATCAAACATCTATTTCAAAGTACCCTCTTTCAATAGATCACTTCAGTTTGACTTGACAGTAGTTGTAAACAATTTTGATTGTCTGTGGTATTTTCAGGGTGCATGTCAAGTCAAATATGTGTTGGTATTAACCTCTAGCTCCCATTAGCTTTTAATGTTAAGAAACTTCAGTCAGTCAAACATATATTACTGCAGTATAAGAAAGTTACAATACATTATAGTGCATTCAGTATCTGTTTTGAACTTCTTTGTTGAAGAAACAGTAGTTCATGATTATATTTAATGACTTTTCCACTTCTAATTAAATATGAAGATTGTATTTCATTAGTGAAAACATTTTTAAGGTTACATCACAGATAAAACTGAATAATTGTACAGACATTTAAAGATATAATGTGTAAGTATTCAGTTTTAACATGTTTAAAACAACTACAGTTTTGTTGAGTTGCATACTCACATTATCCCAAATGTTTTCCAACAATAATCAAACCCATATTTGCTTGCTTGTAAAACACAACTTTTTTTTATTTGTACTTTCCTCATCTGTAAAACTGAAAACCAAAAAACAAACAAAAATAATACAAAATTTGTTTACTATTACTTTTATGAATAGAAAATAAGCACATTGACAGAAGTGATCTGAAGACTAAATTCAAGTATAAAAATATCTTTTTTATAAATGAGGACACTAATGTCAAAACTCAGCAGATTAAAATGTAACAAAATGCAGCAGTTTCAGTAGTAGTATTTGGGGACATTAAAATATTAGTAAAGTCATCAACACCGTGTCATTGCAGATCCATACAACAATGGAAATATGCAAAGAAGGATTTGGTATGAGGTTTAATGCCAACAAAATGTCTTGTGAAAACAAAGCAGTCCAAGACTTAAATAGGAGGAGGTCAGGGAAGTGACAATCATGGATGAAAGAGAGTAGTATTGTCAAAAGTAACCAAATATTAATGCTGAATATTTGAAACAGTTTCAATCCAAATTCTTTGCAGTATTGATACTCTAGTAAATGTTCTGCTGTAG
>OMLP01028472.1:0-17188 GCA_900302685.1 Spondyliosoma cantharus
CATCTTGTCACTGCCTTGCCTTGCCTTGCCTTGCCTTGCCTTGCCCTGCCCTGCCCCTGCTCATGTCACAGGTTTGTGTTTCATGTTTTTGTTTTTTTTTGCTTCTTTGGTTGAACTTTGCCTTTTTTGATTTGAACTTTGTCCTCTGTTTTGCTCCTTGTCAGGCGCTTTAATTTGCTACTTTGCTTTTGTTTTGTTGTTCTAGTTTTCGACCTTGTTCCCTGTGTTTTGTGTTTCCCAGCTTTGTTAAATAAAAGCTCGCTTTTTGTTCCCTCAATCCTGCCTCCCCGTGTATATCTGCGTTTGGGTCCTACCTCTACTTTTCCCCACTCCCCCAACCTGACACACATAGAGGGATCACTGTGAAATTGACACTGTTTCATAACCAGTTAAAAAACTCTTTTGAGTGTCTAATGTTGATTGGGTTACTGAAAATTGAATGGTGTGCACATTTTGTTTTTCAGTCTGGAAACTATCAAACCATTCTCTCGAAATTTGCCGATTCTTAAACAAGTCAAATAAAAATTTAACCACGGCCTTACACCGGTGTGAATAAATCAGCACGTGTTCATGAATACATCATGTAAGTCTGCTGGCAAGTTGACAAGGAAGTTTTTTTTGGAAAGCTGTGAGAGGCTGGCAGGCCTTTCCTCAATTAACATTGCCCTTGTTGTTCACAGTTCTCAGATCCCAGCTGGAGGTTATCATGTTTCATGATAGACAAGAATACGAGGAATAACATTCAGAGGCACAAATATCACAATTTGCCTTACAGTTGTGGAAGCACAGTCATTTGTATTCCATGTGAGCGTCGTCAGTAAGCTACCTGTGTGAATGGTCTTCATGCTATAAGCTGCGTTTTCACAGAGGAACCATCCGGGCTTTGAAATTGTTGAACTGGCTGGAGAACAAAAGTGTTGCTATTCGTATTGATCGGTTCCACACTTTGATCAAAGAATATGCTAATGAACTAATTTCATGCTTTGTTGAATGATTTCCCTTTGTTGCAATTATAGCACTCTTCTGAAAAGATGCAATGTTGTCTTTTTCTTGCAACACAATAAGTGAATGATTTATTGCTGCTCAGGTAGAACCAAGATTCAGGTGCAGCTTATTCAGCTATGCAAGCTGTGTAACTTGCATAATTGCACAATTACTTTTTCTAAAGGTCACGTTTCATATTGTTTATGTTTCTAAAATAAAATGTTCCTATCACTGTCTCAAAGGATTTTAGTGTTTTTCTTTATAACTTTACAGACTTCTTGCAAATCATTGATCAGTAGCAGTACTTCAGAAAAGGATATTCAATATTTGGAAAATTACATCGTTTTCATTCATGCAGTTTTCTGAAGAGTCACTGTCATGCTCAGTGTCGTTGCTCCTGACATCTTGGCAGTGCCTGACTCCCCTTCACTCACAGCTAATCCAAAACTTTGGCAAAGAGGTGTGTGGAGATGAGACTGGCTGCATGAAACCTGGTTGCTGACAGCAAGTCAGACAGCTAGCGGCTAGCTGTCACCCAAAGTGGCCAAGCCTTTAATTATTTTCAGCCCTGGAGGTTGAACTTGGTACCTGTATACAAATAGTATGTGAGCTGGGACACACTATCTCGTTCTTTTTAGTTGAGCTTGATTTTCTCCAGAGTTCTGTGTCACGATGGCGGTCTGGAGATGCAAAATACGCCTTCTTCCCGATCAATTACAAACCTGATCCATTATATAATCGAGGAAGCAATGTTTTTCATCAAGACGTCTGATTTTAATCTGACTTTATTTAACTTCCTGACTTCCTGAAAATGGTGGTGTAGTTCTACCAAAATAATGGTTCTTTGGTCAGTGGAAAATTATTCTTGGCAAGTAAATTACTACCAGACACTGGCAGGTGAATCAAACAGTAAATAGTTACTCAAGGTCAAACGTTTAAATTAACCTGTAACATGACAATCTTGTGGTTAACACAGTAATGTTAAAGGTCTCTATTAAGAAGTTTCCTGTTTGCATAGGAAAAGACTTGCTGTCCAAATTTGATTTGGAATTGCCAGCTAAAGCCTTCCTGTCATAACAAAAGGCTGGTAATGTATGATGCAATGTATATAATGTAGCCAGAGGGTTCTTGCTTTATAAATGAGGCCTTTAGTAAGTAATTTAAAGTCTGGGATCAATAAAGTATTTCTTTTCTATTCTATTTTTATTCCCTTTATAGTCTCGGTAAAACAGACTCTTTCATGTGTTCTAACATAATTGAATATGGGGGGAGAAAGCAATAAAAATAGAGGGGGAAAGGTTTGGAAGGGATCTGAAATATTTGGATGGTTTTGTTTGTATGTTGATGGGTGTGAAATCTAATTCCATAGTTAAGCCACGCTGAAGGTCTAACTGTTGGCTGAATACTACTACTACTTTAAGCGTTTGGCTGACATCAACAATCGACTCGTGACGATACCTCAAAATAATATCTTGATACATTGAGGCTGTATCATGACACACGTATATCTTGATATTTTGAAAAGCACTTCAGAAATGTCATATCACAATATTTGTGTAATACTTGTGTGTAACGCAGCCTTAAAAAACAGTCACAATGATATCACAATATAACGAGATCCAGAATCTAATAAGATATACAGTCTCTTATCGTGAGAACAATTTAATATCCATATATTGCCCAGTCCTAATTTACAGTAAATAAAAGTACCGTAAAGTTATATGAAAGTGAATATACTGTTCACTCAATCCTATATCTGTGCAGTGGGATATCTCTCTGATGAAGGCACTGTGGCACAGGACAGGGAACACATTGTCAGATGTTGCAGGCAGTGTGTCTACCTGACCTTAAAGGAAGCCAAAAAATTAACCCTTACTTAGACATTCTAGAGACGTTCCTTTCATGCTTTTTAGCAGTGCAAACTTATGCAGAGCTGAAGGCATAATGACTATAACGACTGGAGGATATAATGGTTTTAACATGGCCTCTGCAGAAGAGCTTGTGCCATGGGTCCCTCTCACTGTCTTATGTTCAAAAGCACTTTCTATAATGAAGCAACCAAAATAGGCGGGCTCTCAGAGGTTGTTAACCAGGGCTAGATAATGTCTTTTTTTTATAATCTCGGCAGTGATCTCATCTTGATGACATAATATATGATGTGACAGATAAAAGATGAATACCAGCTGCAGAAATCAGTCAGTTGTGAAGTGAATCTTAGTGAAGGATATGGGCTCATGGACATAAGGACTGGGAATCTTTGCATACGGGTGTGAGCTGCTTTGTCTGCAGGCCCTTTGGTAAGGATCAGACTCTTTTCTGGAAAAGCCCAGGCTACCGTCCAGTTAAAATGAGGCCAGACCAGAGAGAGGTCTCTCTGCACCCGCTTGGATTACCCATAAACCCCTCATACCTGCAGCTTGCACGGAAGTCTCTGCTCCCTGTTCCTTCAACAGAGGACCAGGCTCCAGGGATGCGCCATCCTCAGCTTACCACAATCCTTTCTCCAAACACTCCAGAGAGACTTTTTTTTCCCCCCTCTGATCGTCCTGTCTCTTACGAGTTCTGTTTTTTCCCCTGCTCTCTCTTCAAGGTCTTGCCAGGCTACTTGCGTGACTAGAGGGAGTGGAAAAAAAGGTTTCAAAACCCATTGGCACGCGAGCCCCAAATCTATTTTTGGAGAGCGTTCTTTTTTCTTTGAAAACAAAAAAGCCACAGGGAGAAATAGGCAATACTGGGGTGAAGGGGGTCTGTTTCTCATTTGGCCAGGCCTGCCTCCTGTCCTGCCCCGCCAGCGTCAGAACCACAGCACTATGGGGAAAGAGGGTGGCTCAGACTAGGGAGGAGAAGTGTTTTTCCTGCAAAACCGCGGCCAAAACTATGGACCCTCATCTTAGCCCTTGTCACTTAGCAACCAGCCCAACCTGCTTTCCATTACTAGGCCATCTGCTTGTGTTTCAGGCTTTACTTTGTTTTGATTTGTTTCGCCCCTTTTTAACTTTTGTCTTAAATTCGGCGTGATTAAATGGCTGCATTTAAATCCATCCTTCATTGATAATTCATTATCATCAGGCATTGTTTGGTAGGCGTGCAGCAGCCTATGGCTTCATTCCACTCTGCCTTGATGATTTGCTGCAGTTATTGTGTACAGCGGTTTGTGGAGGAGACAGACGATGAGATAGGAATTCAATAAATTATGTATGAGGCGTGTATTGTGTGACATATTTGTGAATATATTCTTTTCGGTTTTCACTTGTTTCTAGAGCAATGTATTTACGATACAAGCGTATGACAGCTCTGAATGTTGTGCATTTAGCGAGTGAGTGCTTTGCAAATGCACTGACATTCCAGACCCAATTCTTTGACGCAATCGTTGCGTCAGTAAAACAATGAGGACGTTGGACAGCAAAACAATTGGCAGGTAAAAAACAAAAAAGCAACATTTACATATATTTAGCTACATTTTACAAGTGGCATTTGTTATCCTCTCTGACTGTGATGACAATGTCTGTTTATGCCACGTTGAGCTTTCCTTTGCTCAGTTAAGAAGAGGCAAAAAAATTACAAAGGCTCTTGTCCTGATAAGTACTGTAATGAAATGCTGATGATGTAACTGTATTTTAAGGCTTTTATGTGGAGCTATTAAGGCTGACAACTAATCTGAGTTTATAATGACAACTGTTGTAATTACGCCAATTTGGGCAAGAGATGCTGCAGTCTGTCAGTCTGAAGGGCCAACACACAATAACATGAATGAAAATGGAGAGCTTTGTGGTTGTAGAGTATAATGACTCACAGCAGTGTGCTGCTGCACTGATGACGAAGTGTTTCCCATCACGGATTCTGTGATGGGAAATTTCTTGCAGAGACTTAGGAAAACCACTGAGCCTCCAACTGATTCTGTCAAAACAAAACCCCTTTTCCTATTCTAATGTACTGTAAAGCAGCAGAGTACATGTTTACATATCCAGTATGTTAAGGTACAGTATCAGTTCAGATTATCCAAGCCAAATTTCTTGTTGTCCAAAATTTCATTGCTGGTGCTTGTACACATCTAAAGGAAATTAATAGTGCTTGAACACAAAAACCAAAGAAAGTTGGTGATTCTGGACACACATTTTCTTAATAGTCCAAACAGGAAGGGGAAACTTGTTGATGTCAGTACTGATGTAGGTGGTATTTTGTGTGGGAGCACTTTCAGGTAAACTTAGACAAGAGGTACTGAAGGTCTACACTCTGATTCATACCTACAGATAAATAAACTACTCTTTCATCACATTTCTGCAACCTCGTTTGACAGAAAGTGTCACCTGAACTGAACATCATGTGGGTGAGGGCTATTTCTGGGGATTTCTCTTTTTTTCAAGGCAAGATCATGTAGATCAAGTCAATCCAATTCAAAGTTATCGTCTGAAGAAACTTCTATTAAAAAGATGAAGCAATCGTCCACTCTGTTGAGATGGGATTATGTTCTGAGAGGGACAGATACCCTTTGACAAATCATCTGTGTGGCCATTTGAAAATATATAACACATTTGTCATCGGCAAGACCCAAACCTCTGCCGAAGGTCGCACTGACCGCCATGTTTTGATAAGATTTCTGGAAGAAAAAGCAACTTTGCTGAAGGTTTGGGAAACGATAAAGTGGCACTATCACTGCCTCCTCTCTCTCTGCTTTTCTAACTAAACTCAAGCCAAAAAAATCGGACCAAACAATAAACCAAAACTTCATATATTTTTCATCAAGTCTTTAACCAAACAACATAGCATAACGTTCTTAAAGAAAGTATTTTATTGACCCATTTTTAGCTTGAGAAGTTACCATATTGATCTAACCTTCTAAGTGAGAGTGGGGATTATTTTCTTTAGTCTGATATCTCTATGGGAATCTGGCTCAGTGTTGGGCGAAACCATCGGAGAGTCAGATTGATTGACTGAATGCAAACAGATCCCAGCTCCCTTCTTCTTAGTGAATCGTAGACTCATGGGGAGAAAAAACTGGTCAGGCTGTTTCAGAAAAAAAAAAACTTGAATATGCTGAAATCTTTCCTCATATAATGATCAGCCAACCTGTATCTCCTGCAGAGTATACAGGTGCCGAGGGAGAAAGACTGTAAAGGATCCAAGGGGAAAGTGGCCTCATAGTGGCACATAAACATACTTTCTAGACAGATTTAGTCTGATAAACCAACAGTAAAGTCCAACTGTTGTAACTGAGGAACTCAGCACTCAACACCTGCTTTAACAGATATCTCTACCTTCCAGCACTATCCGTCTAAGGGGCATAAATCTTGGACTATGAAAACACGCGCTGACAGGAATAAGTAAGAAGACCAGAAGAAGGCATGAGTCATATTCATCTCTCTACTTATTAAACTATCATATATTAAACTATACATGTTTTACTTTGGAAAATATTAGAATCACTGTGCCAAGAGCTTATGCAGTCAACCTTCTGCAGCACTGACAACTCAAAAGAGAAATGTCGGATGAACTATTCTTGCAATCATGCAAGAAAAATAAATTATAAAGGCTTAAGCCTGACCGATACTGGATTGTTGGGACAGATGCCTATACCAATACTCTTTGCACATTAACACACTTTTTTTAAAAAAAAATTATCCCCTAAATGTAGCAATCAAATACTTGTGACGAAGATATGGCATGGAGACAGTTACGATGTAACAATAAACTTTCTTGTCCTAAATGACAACAGTGAACTGAAACAATAAATCACTGTAAATTTAATAATCACCAATAAATTAACCTTTGCATCTTTTTTCTATACTATGTTAAAAAAAACTGTTTTCATATCTGCACCAGTTGGCAACCTCCACAGAGTTGAAAGTGGTGCTGTTTTTTTTTTTAACTTTTAGTGTTAAAAGGTGGATTTATCTTCTCGTTTCTCAACCTTTTTGCAGCAGTGAGCCACGGAGATGCCAAAATCCACTGTAATGTACCGTAATTCTCTTTTATTTGGCTGCTGAATTAAGGGGAAACGTAGAAACAAAACTGGGGGGACAGATGGTCGGTCAGAAGCGGCCGGCTGACTGGCTATGCATTTGGTATTTTCATCATTAATTTTTTGTAAATTAATAGCAGCTACTGAATGTAAAATATCAGAAAATATCAGATTAAAAAATAAAATAAAATCCATACAGTTCTCTTTGCTGAGCAGCATAATTTGCATATGCAACTCTCAGGGAGAGGAGGGGCATCCACGAAGGGGGCAGGGCATTCGCGAGGGGGCAGCAGGGTGGCCAACGACAGGTATTGCTTCAGTTCCACCCTTGTTCCAGCTCTTTGTTCATTTTTGATTAGTCTGGTTCTTCAGAAGCCTTTGGGTGGTGTCATGGTGGCTTTGTCCAAAATTGTTACTGTCATGTGCTTATCAAACAACATATATGTCTGTGTTGATTTAAATCAATATATCTAGTAAATAGAGAATATTAAACAAACCCATATATCACTCAAATGAAGTTGATGAGAATTTCATCTCTATCCTGGCCCTGAGGGCTGAGAACTATGTTTATTAAAATGATCATGTATGTCTGGCCACGCTACTTAATGTGAAACCCATGGTAGATAGTGAAAGCTGGGAACACAAGACATTTCATTTCTCACCAAGTATCATTTACGTCATTCATTTAACAACAGACTTTTAATTTAAGAATGTAGACAAGCACACTCAGCACACTCAGATTTCCATTGTTAAACAGCTAAAACCTTATCATGTACAGCTTTGCCTGGTTTTCAGTTGTTAAAATCAAACGTGTTTGAAATGATCGTGACAGCTCTGACTGCTATTTCACGGATCAGTGCAAACTTTCCACAGTCTTCAGAGTCAGTCATGGTTATAATCAGCAGTGCTGCCTGTTCCCAGCTTATTAAATGATGAGCTTTTGCTGTTGACAGATTCATACATTTGTGAGTGATGACCCTCTAAACAGAATGGGAAATAAAGATAATGAAAACAAATATAAACGGAGGCTGCCAGACAACAGGCTTAGAAACTTTTATTAGTTCATTTCATAAAGTTCACATCAATGGCTCCAGTGGCAAACACAATTATTTAAGGTCGGACATTTTCTACTTGACCGTCTGATTAAGACCAGAGGGAGCTATTTAATCCTTGATGCTAATTAACCTTCTGACATCAAAATACTCTAAGACCTGAAAGTGACTTCAGGCAATTTGGATTTAAACTTGACTAGCAGAGTGATTAACTGATCTCTGGATCGTTGTTTAGACCCGATGCTTTTTAGGGTCCCGCTTTTAATAATTGTGCGTCTGCTCTGTGTTGATGCCATGGAGCACAGACAAGCACGGCTGGGTTTTTGTTTTCTTTAAGCCGGAGGGATTCCAGCAAGGTCTCATCAGACATGAGCTGCCAGCTTTGAGGTTTGAACAGTGGACTGACATACTTAACCTCATCAGTCACTGCACACGTTCTCTCATTTGCATATGATACTTGGCTGAGGGAAAAAAGGTGGGCTACAATAATAAAGTTGCAGCCAAAGGGGCAACAATAATTTATGATGATCCCCGATGATGTTTATATCAAATGCACACACTCCACTGCTTTGAGGATTTATTATGGTGCACACGATGAATCGAGAACATATGGCAGTGCTTAGCTGCCAAGTGTTTTTTTTCTAAGGCTCACCATTCTTACAGCTCAATGAAGAGTGGTGAGACTGCTAACGCTGAATGGGGACATCAGCACAAAGGTGCATAGTCACGGAGTTAGTGATTAGTGTGCCTTCCTCGGCTAAAGCTTAAATTTCCTTATTGGCACAATCATTTTTTACTCAGAACATACCTAACGCAGCTCAAGTATTTTAGCTGAAGAAAAAAAAAAATCCATTTAACTTTTCACATTTAAACTTTTACATTAAACTGCAAAATGACTTCTGAAACTGTTCCAGCCTGAGAAATAGACATATTTCCTCTGCAGTGGTTTCTTCTTATCCTCCTGGTGCTAGGAAATACGAGCTTTGTTGGTCCTCTTCTAATCAAGAACTGAACTTGATCACCTACACCTGGGAAATAGGAATACAACAGCAAATAACAACCGTTTGTTATACAAAACAAGCAGGTACTTTAGAGGCTGTTGACCAGCACTGAAAAATGATTTTATGCTCAGGTGACTAAACTGGTGCAGTCCTGCTTTGCATAACAGAGACACTTAATCAAGTTCAGGTCCTTTCCTTTCCTACTTGACTACTACAATGGAATTTTATTTAGGTATTAACAGGCAGAACATCCACAGACTGCAATCCAAACAAAACACTTCTGCCAGGCTTTTTTTTCAGGGGAGAGTCATTGGGAGCAATGCTGTTTTTTTTCAGGAGCGCTGAGATCGATTGCCAGTTTTGTGCACATCACTTTTTAAGAAACAAAATTTGTCACAAATGTTCTGAAACATAGCTTGTTCTCTCGCATTGGTCACTTGAATCTCTGCAGTTGAAGCTGACTGTGTGGAGCTACACTATAACTTTAGATTACGCAGTAGCCTACATTATTATTTTTACTATTATTACTGTTTTTTTGGCTGCTTGTTTTTGCTTGTTTCTCTGTTCGTGTCATGGTTAACAAATCTTAATAGACCCTGTTCACAGCAAGCATCACGGCATGCACATCAGGAAAGGCTCTGGTGTAAAACTAATAACATGGGGTTATACATTCTCACTATCTGAAACACTTAAAGTGAAGAATTAGGTAATTGCTAATAAATTAGTTTCACCTGTGGAATCATAAAAAAATGAAGAACTTAGATTCAGTTGACCAAATGCATTCTGTACAAAATGATAGACAATGCTCTAGAAAATGAGGCTTTGGTTTCATAATGTCGCAAGTGGGAACAGGGGGCTTTGAGTCTTTTGCAGCGTTGAGCATGACTCTTAAGTGCGTGCTAAACTGTGGACAAAAGCTCAGTGTTAGTTTTGTCACCATATGCGAACATGGGACGTTTTTATGATCTCCATGCTGCTGCTTATTTGTCAGTGGTCTCACAAATGGCTTTGGAAGCCACAAGTCTTATAAAATAAGTAGTGGGAATAATTAAGCACGACAAAAAACAATAGAAAATGAGCCAGCGAAAGTGAGAGATTGGTAATGATGATGTGCAACAAACATCTGTAACGTTGTACAATGATTTGACTTATTGACTGAGAAGAAGATAAAGTTAGCAACAGGATAGAAAAGCTCAGATTCACCAAAAGGATGTCTGAAAGCATTTTAAGGCCTTTTATGTCTAAAATATCTTTTATTTTCTGCTATAAACCATTTTACCATTTACCCAACACAGACTGCTCTTCCCTCCGCACACGAACTTTGTGGTTGAGTCAGGATCCTTTTTTTTTTTCAGATAGCTGTTTACATGTGGGTGTCACAGACAGGCGTGAAAGAGCCTCTCCAGTTGCCATTATACAATCACGCACCACATTCTCTGCAGACTCCATTTGTCTACTCCAGCTCGCTGACTGTATTGTTAAATATGCTTGAGTGTTGTGGATTTTTGTGGAGAAAAACTGATAAACATGACCTATTACTTTGATATGATAAGTAAGTGGAGAAGAGATGAATAAAATGACAGTGTGAGTGCATTTGAGTGAGAGAAGCTTGAGAAGATAATAAAAGACACAACTGTATGATGAACATGGCACATGTTTTTATTCTAATTTGCATGCAGATGCAAAACCCAATAGGCTGCTCATTCTAGTTTAAAGATAGAAAACGTAACATTAACGCATGACATTGTCTAAAAACAGTTAGACATTTGTTATATCATGTTGAGTTGTATACATAAATTATCCAAAATATTTGCAGCATTCTTCAAACCCAGAGATATACCTCATTGCATTCCATGTAACGGTGCTTTTCACTTGACTGCCTGTCACTTTAACTTCTGGGAGAGAGTCAGGACAGACATCACAAACATGATCAAACATAATGAGAATTAAACCTTCAAACATTTCCTGGTCCATGAGCATTTCTGCCTGAGACACGTCAAATTTATTTTGATTGGCAACAGTGGCTGTTTAACAAGGAAGACAACAGCTCCCACGATAACACACTACTTCACAAAAACATCTAGCTAGCTTTTGTTTTCATGGTTTTGATTGAGAGACCTTAAGCAGCAGAAAATGCATACTGTGTGTTTAATGCAAGTACTGCAGCTCTAATGTAACATCTTGAAGAAGTGTGAAGGATCACACTATCAAACACCGCATACACTCTCACGGCGCTCCACAGCAGGTGTTTTAAATTATTTTGACTGATTAGAACTCAGTTCATGCATGTGTGTATATGCGTGCGTGCGTGCGTGTGTGTGTGTGTGTGTGTGCGTGTGTGTGCAGACGATGACTGACTGACATCTCCCATATTCTCCTGTTAGTTTGTGATACCACTAGGGTTGAACAGATTTGAATGTTTGGTGAATACATAAAACTTTGAAGTTTTTTAAGTTATATCAATCCATAACTCTGCCCAATTCCAACCTGAGGGGAGGTCTGAGTGCAAACCTGTGTGGGCTTGCGGAACCTGAGATACAGAAAAGTGACACGTTATAATATTAGATATAGACTCCCCGCCCCTCCCAACCTTTTTTTGTGGCAGCTGTATACGTGTACAATGTGGCACCAATACATACCCACAAAAATACACTGTTGTGTCTGGATTCTTGGGTGCTATTCTTCATCTCTGCCCTGGGTTCGCCTGGTCCAGTAGGAGGACTGCTGTCGTAAATCAAAGCCTCTACGCAACAACAGTGTGGTGAGAGTGGTGGGAGCCAAGTAGTTTGAACTGCACTTCTCCAGCCGGGCGTCTGGAACAAGCCCAGCTACTGAGAGTGCTCTGAACAAGAGCGGCCTACTTCAAGTGGAAAGTATTTTGGCCTACAGTCCCATCTGCTTTCACTTTGATTCCACATCTAAATAGATAGTGTGTATGGCGTGTGGACGATTATGTGTTTTACACTGCAATTCACTTCAAAAATATTGATGTTATGGAGATTTTCTCTCATCAGCGTAGGCTTTTCACTACACAGGTTCTGCTTGGATCTTGGAGTTACACACTCAGCATCTCATAAAAGTTATGGCTCATAATTGCAAAACTTTTTACTGCTCATAGGAAACTATTAAGTTTGAAACTTTAAACTCAGACAAGAATGTCATTGATATCCTCAGAAATTGCCTGTTAGGTCCTTTGAGTCCCCGACATAAAATAGACTTTAGTGTTACCAGAAAAATAACCCACAGGGGGAATGAAGTTTAATCTCACACATAATGCCCATACACATGGATAATGTTAGACATTTTCATTTGTCTGTGTGTCTATTTTAGTGAGCTACAGTGGCTGCTATCATTTCTACTCACCGCATCCATCTTTTCAACAGCGTATCTGCATTCATTTCTAACCATTTCTTGCTGTCATAGTGTCCTTAGAACAAGGCACTAAATATCACATGTCAGCCTGCCTTTTGTTACTTGTTAAATAAAATTCAAGTGAAGATATACAAGAAATGCAACCCTCACCCGATACAGCAGTTATGAGAACATATTGGTTTAAGCTAAATTCCAGAGAAAGAACTGTCACACTTAAAATGCCAAGCCAAGCCGAGATGACATGCGTTTCCAGTACAGCTTCACAGCAGGAGATAACTGTGAGCTGGCCCACGTTTTGTCACTTCAAACGGACAAGCATCAATGTGACAATACAGGTAAACTGATGAAAGGAATGTCAGTATAAAGAGCTCCAAGCTAAATGCAGTTGTTTGTACCAAAGCCGAGGAAGAATTGTCACTCTGGTTACATCATGATGATTACAATAGTGGAAACTCACAGAGAACACACAGGAAGAGATAAAGCCAAAAAATTGAGACTAAAGAACAGAGCTGTGTGGGAATATCCGATTTAATGTTTTCTTACCCTACCAAACAAGAATCAATGCCAACAGAGTTTTAGAGTGTCTCTCATATCCAAAGAAAAAAGAGACCTAAGATTCCCTAGTTGAATATCACAGGTGGCTTGTAGGATGGAAGTTAAACAGTAGATGTGGGGCGGTTGCTAAGGTTCAGTCAGGTTTGATTATCATGATATCTGCTTGGCAAGACTACAAAGCAATCCAATGTATTGGTACTGTTCCACCCAGGACCCAGATGCTGCAAGATGCAGATCAAAGGCGTATGTAGGCAAAATAATGTAACAAAATTATAAATAATGTAATGTAATGCTCTGTGTATCAAATATAAAACAGGAATAAAGATTTTATGATGGCAGACTCGTAAAGATTTCTAAATTCAAGATCTCAGCTGAGCTGCTAATTATTGTACGGGCTGTGGGTGGAGGGTTCTGCCTGAACTTTGACCATGCAAAATACTGTAGTCTGCACAAACAGCTAATTCTAGTCATTATGAGGTTAAGGGGGAGATTGGTCATGATGCTAATAGTACTATTTTTTTTCTTGGTCATACTTAATAGTTTATTTCCTATTTAATTTGTTATCTTTAAAATTATTTCCTCCATGTACTGGTTGGGTTGTTTTCCCATTTGTTTTCCTTCTCAGTTGCCATGCTATGCAGACAAAGACAGCAGAGTGGTGCAGATCAATTATTTACCAAAACCAGGTTAACAGTGTGATTGGAACATTATTCAGATCACCTGTTGCACAGGATGAGACAGGCTTCTAAATAATGATTGAGAGCAGCTTGCTGTGCTCCCCTCTTGGCCAATCAGGGCGTGATCACGCCCTTTCCTGAAGGCTTAAGAGAGGTCATTCTAAGCCTTCTTTGACCTACTGCCAACCTCACTTAGCAGATGTTGGCAGTCAGAAACTGTAGTCTTTTTCGGCCCATTTGAGACGGTGCTGTGGTCTTTTGCTTTCTGATTGACTTTGATTGACTTTGAGCTTTCAGGAACCTAGTTTGAAGAAATATCTTCTTTTTTTTTTTACATTCCTCATTTAACCATTGTTGCCGTGGTGCATTGACTTTCTTTTAACTTCACTGAGATCCTTGCCTCTTTATACACATTTTCAGGAGCATGAGGCAGGCAGGGATCAAAACCAGCAAAACGGTCCAAAAAGGCAAACAATTCTCAAGTGGCAGGTAGAAAATACAAAGCCCAGAAAAGATAGGAAAGGGTTTAAAAGAACAGGCAGGGGGCAAGTTTCAGATAACAGAATGCAGGTGTCAGAGGCTACAACGAAATGGCAGGAAAAAAACACAACACCTTTTACAACCTGGCAGGATGTAGACCCTTTTCACAGCAGACATTTTGACTGGTCAAAGCAGGAAAAGCACAAACGTGACCAATAACATTAACAGTGGCTCCATTCTATTATGTTTCCCAGTAAGCCATATCTAGTGAAGGAGCATGCACAATATCAGTCCTGGAATAAGCTCACCTAAATGAATGCAGCCATTATTAATGTTATAAATTCCACTTGTGACGAGTCAAAATGTCTGCTGTGAAGATTTGACATTCTCTTTGTGGGAATGATCAAGATGAATACAGCAGAACTAGGGAAAGAGGCAAGAGAATATGTAAAGGAACTTAAAAAAACAGAGGAAGTTCATTATTTCAGTGAATCTTGCTTTCGTGCTGTGGTGACCACTATATTGAGGTCAATGGAAGATGCATGGAGAAACACACTATAACATATCTTCATTGTATGACCTCTGATGAAGAAACACCTCCAGAAAATGAAAGTACATATTTCAGAGAGTAGGTTAACAAGTGTATTTTTTAGCGACATGTTGTTCATTCCACAAATTTGTGTAAGAGGGATTCCTGTTTGCCATCAGTTGCTAGCCGACTCTCTGATTTGTGTTCCTTGTCCTCCTATATTTTGTTGTACTTCTCAATCAGTCCACTCATGTGAGTGTAATATGGAAGATGATCAAATTGAACATCTTAAAACCACCGGCCATTGCTTCAGGCTCACTAGGATGTCAATTGTGGGCCAAAGCTACTGCAGAAGTACATTTTGAAATCCAATTTACGAACACAATGGATTTCCATTTATGAACATTTTTGGTCTGACTCTTGAACAAGAGGTTAATATATAGAAGTTCCTGTTAAATTTGATTTTTTAAAAACCTGTATGTGGCCCCTGTTGCTTTGAAAGAAGACCCTGATTGAAAAATGCCATCTTGTGAAATAGAGAATCAATCTAGGTGCAATCTGAGTGTTGTACTGTGTGGGCCTACACTTTCAGAGTTGAAGCTGAACTTCCTAAAGTTGTTAACGGCTGCAGTGATCCTCTCTTGGATTTGGTTGATGAGAAAGTAGTGCTCTGATTTGCAAGTCTGGTTTAAAACTTCAAAGAGTATGCTTTAGTATTCACAGAGTGGGAGGCGAATCAAGATTCTCCCCTTAAAGCGCACGGAAAAAAAACTAAATAGGCGCTTTTCTTCCCTTGACAAGGTTTTGACCGTTTCCAAGGTTAGTAACCTCCGTTTGACACCAATTCAATCTACGGCCTTGTCAGAAACTTTTGATTGAAACTGAATAAACCACAACGCTCCTTATTCTTCCAAACAGCATCAAAACGCAGCAAAGAGACATTTTAACACCAACCACAGTTGTTCAATCACATTGTCAGTCTTATTAAACTTGCTGTATTGGAGAAAAAAAACGTTACAGAAATTTGGACAATCTTCTGAACCACAAGAAGAAACGAGATGACAGTGTTCTTTCTGTCCAAGTTGAATTTATTTGTAATTATAGAGTCAAAATTCATCATTTTATTGGATTGGAATGTTTTTAATCTATCACAGCTGCTATTTCTGCAGGAGACGTTCTGAACAGTGTATTGATCAAGGACATGCAGAATGTTGAAAGAAAAATAGATTTAATATATTTTTCATTTGTGACTTGTCCTTGCCAAAAAAGTGCTGTGTGGGTACACAAACAGACAAACAAACGACAGGCGTATTTAACTGGCTGTTCTGCAAGCTTGCAATCTGGAATTTAAGAGTACACAGCAGAGCTACAAGACCCTTTGACATATTTGTTTTGCTGGTTATGCGTCTGCTTTTAGGAAACGGGCGTACGCAGATAAAAACGGTGTATTCACAGGAAGCATAATGAATACAACGTACTTTTCTATCAAGTTTTTAGGCTTCTGCTTACTGTAGCAGTACCAGTGATATTCTGAAATGTCTCCTCTGCAGTAGGTTCTTTCTGAGCATATCAGGCTTCAGATTCCTAATTTCAAACAGATTTACATATCACTTTGAACACTGCAAGACACCAGTCAGGATGTACTGTACCTCATAAAAAGTGTAAAAGCCAGGCAAAAGTTGGACTTTAAGTGTTCGTGCAGTGCACATAGGGTCTGTAGCTGAGCCATTAACCAACACATCTGCGAAGCAGCTTGTACCTTAATGAGTGACAGAGTTAGGATTCAGTGAGGAGGGCGAAGGGACTCACAGGTCGGAGCCGATGGTGACAGAGGGTGAAAGCGGATCTCAATCAACACACATTGCTCGGCTCCACATCTGCTTTATCACAACTCGCCCGTTGCTATGATTTAGAGGGCAAGATGCCTACAGGTGCTGTTCCACTTACTGCATGCCAGAGGAATCATGTCCCATGTGATTGAGAAAAGAATAACAGAGGTCAGAAACAGTACTGTGCAGGCCATTTCTGCTACATGTGAGTCTTTGTGTGATACTTGCTGCAGAATCTTTTAGAATAAATGCAGAGAACATTGAGGGTTACAATAATTTTAAATCCACGTAAAAGTAGATATGTTAACGTTCTTTAAGGTGATAAGTCAAAACGTTTTTTCTTTTCCTAAAGTCACATGCAATAGACATGGCCTCTGCTCAGGAGGCAGAGCAACGGACACATCCTTGGCAGATGTCCCTGAAAAACCTCCACACTGGGAGGTGAGACCTGAAATGCTGAATACTCGTTCAACGTTATTGTTGGATTTTGTAAATCTCTTGTCAGTTTGACCCGACTTAAATATAAAAATAGTTAGCTTGAATGAGCAAACAGGAATGGTGCTGCCCATACTTACAATGAAAGCTGATAGATGGATGTGTTTAAGCTTTTACCAGGAGTCACACCTTCCTTGGAAAGCCCCTGCCAAGGTGCTGGAAGAGAGAGTCTGGCCAATTGTCAAACCTATTCAAAAGGATAATTTGGTTTTCTTCTCGGTTGTAGAATGGAGTGCTTTTTTTTTTTTTTTTTTT
>OMLP01028472.1:17208-31123 GCA_900302685.1 Spondyliosoma cantharus
TTTTTTTTTTTTTTTTTTTTAACTTCTCAGCGAACTGAGGCATCACGAGAGTCTGCTTATCCTGTCTACATGTGTTTTGTGAATTTGGAAAAAGCTTACAACCAAGTTCCCCTAAGTATCTTGTGCGAAGTGCAGGAGTATGACCTATTTGATTCCTATACATTTAGACTCAGAGCTGTGCTGGTTCTCTGAGCTTTTGTACAAGCTCGTTCAGCATGACCATTAAGAATTCAGAGGGATGAGCTGTATCCAGTCCTCTGGTTGTGATATATTTATGGATAAGATATCAACACTGGAGTAGAGCGCCTCCAAATGAATGTCTCTCGAGTGGCATTTCTTTTGACAACTCTGCAAGGTTATATACAAGTTATCTAGACTATATGTACTGTACAAGTGAAGCCCTGATTGAGCCCACAAAGTAAGGGTACTCTGCCCCAGATGGAAGTAAGTATATATCTAATACCATTTGCACCAAAATAAGAGTGTATCTGCAGGTTTTGTAGGCAGCAACCGTATACAGTGGGCAAATCACTCCTTTCTTTTTCCACTGGCCTTTGTGTTTGTTTGTTTTGCTCTGGTGAGTCACATTCAACATCACGAATGAGCCTGTAAAGAGGAAACAGTAGGAAGCAGCATGCAGCCCAGGGACAATGTTATGGTGGTTACTGTTTACATCTTCTACTGCTGTCTCTGTCAGTGAAAGGAGCATGTTTGCATCACTGCCAATTATTATTGTTATTTTTTTGTTGTTGTTCATTGTGAAAGGGTATCAGATGTTTTCATGAGCGAGGGTACGGCATGATCAATGGGCTTCCGTGCTACCCTGCCCCCCTTCAACAAAGTGCACTCCTTTGCACAACCCCCACACACAGCCTCCAAGCTGGCCCGTCCATTCACTCTGCCACCCATTAAAATCGTGTGAATAACAGCCATTGAACTTTTTATTTGCTTACCTTTTGGTACTGTTATGAATTGCAACATTGGCATTATTATTTCTACATGGACTTATTATTGTTAGAATTTACTATAAATTGTTTGTAATTACTTTTTCCACACTCTGCTCCATTTTTCAATCCCAGTTGTCTGAGGAGGGGGAATTTCTGTTTGATTTAATGATGAAAAATTGCTAAACTACACAAATAAATTAACTTCACATGGCATGTTGGTTAAAGGAAAGCTGGAGAAACAAAGTCATGAGTAGTTCAGTCTTCCTTCATGTGCTGACAGACTTCAGATACCAGAAAATGAGAATGCAGATATCAGAAGTTTTCTGAAGTGGCCTTCATATTATGACCCGGGCAGGGTTGGTTTGAAGCTTATCTTTCAGAAGACATACTGTACTCTCTCCATGATTAGGTGTTGGAAATATTGGAGCGAATATTTCTTCCAACTGACAAGAAACACCTCGGGATTGCCCAACAGGGAAAAGAGGAAGTTCCTGGAGAATAGGACATATACTTTGAGTTGCTTTGTTTATATTGTTACCAATGGAACCCTTACCTGGAAATAGTGAAAAGGAGAAAAGATTTTGCTTGGATGCTCCATCGGTGCTTTGCTCATGTTTCACAGTTTCACACATAATATTCAGTAGCGACAAAGGTTTCAGATGTTTGTTTTCCAAGAAACGCCATATTCAAAAGATGGTTATAAAATCTGTCAAAATCTCCTAACTACCCTTTGGAGGAAAAGAATGTGGTTGCATGTCTACCTTGCCTTGTATTTTTCCTCTTTTTTGCACTATAGTTTAATGACTTTAAAACACCCACACTTTCTTCTAATTTCCATGGAGCAGTCACCGCTGTTGACACTTGGAGAAGCTGCAGGAGCACTCTGCCTGAACAAATCTGAACTGAGGAGGAAGAATCCGGTAAACCCAACGTCTCCTGGGCGCATCAACTGTTATGTAGCTGTGAAAGTTTGAAATTAAATGTTTGGTTTTACGCAGGAAATCAGCTCAGGCAATCAGTTTAATAAATTGGGAAGTGTTTTTGTCATGAAAAGCTGCAGTGAGTGTGGACGTTGCTCTGCATTTGTTGGCCAGTCGCAGTTGTAATTAAGCCATAATTATCCCCCTGAAGCAAGTCCTGCCAAGAGGTGCTAAAACAGCTCAAAATCAAGGCTTCATTTAGTTTAGTTTCAAGAAATACTTGTGTAATCATAACTAGTAATTAAAACAGCTTTTTAAAAGTTGTGTTTATATCACACTAGTGTGAGTGTATAAATAGTTATGGATAAATTGGAGTTTAAATCTCTTCATATAGCAGTCCTAATTCATGGTTTTAGAAAATGCAGGAAACTGAAATGGATGACATTACAAAATTGGAGACTCTGCAGAACAGAAAATTGCATGACAAAGTAAGTAAACAGTATGAAGAAACTAAACAACTGCCCTTTCGTGCATATCCTGACCGCAGCCTCTGTGTGCCAACCAAAGGTAGCGTTCATGAAAACAAAGTTAACAACTGCTTTAACACTTCAGTGAAAATGCCAACAAGCCCTTGTGGGATTTACGATTCTTAAATTGCCCTCTCAGTTTATTTGCGGCCTCTGACTGGTTGTCCCTCTGATTATGCAGGTGAATTTAATTGGAAACATCAGAGCAATAGCGAAGCCTGTATTTTCTGGGGGGCATTGCTCTCACGCCATATACAGAAGGTCACTGTTGTCACTGCCACAGAGTTGCACAGAAGAGAAATCTACCTTATAAGCTAAAGACTAAAAATTGCTTTCCACACTTGTTTTTCCTTCTTTAATGTTGTTGTTTCTTTCCAAAGTTGTTTTTGAAATTCTTTTAAATAATAGAAATACTCTTGACAGCTCTGTGTTTCTTCTTAAGAGGAAAACCTTGAAAATGAAGATGATGATAGAAAAAAATAATGTTTCTTGTCATTAGAAATTTATGTTAGCACTCTAAATCGTGTATTACAGACCCATATCTTTACTTTTCAAGGCGTAGATTTATTATTGCGCTTAGAGCAATACGCAGTCAAAGGAAAGCATAAAAGTATGTATTTTTATTGATTGTGTCTTGTCTTTTCAGATATTCTACCACTGACATTCACAGCATCCAAGGATCCTTTATGATGATGAATGGCTGTTTCTTTGAAAGAGCACTGATTGAACCACCAACTGGAAAAAAAAGATTGACAGACTGTTTGAAATGGCACATTAAAGACACTAAAAAATTACTTCCATATGCTCTGTAATGTAAAAATTGAGCGCTGTTTGTAATTCCCATGGAGTAAAGATTCAGGCAACGCTGCTTTGCCATGTTTTTCTGGATTCCTCTGTCTCACTCGAGTACCCTTGTTTGCTGCTGCAGAGCACAGGGGACTGTGTTAGGATGAATTTCACTCCCAACATCTGGAAGCGTGCTTAATGATCATTAAAAGCAAGATGAACTATTCCCTAAAATGACAGGGGGAGGGGTACGCTGTGGTTTAAGTCTCACGCGCCCCTCACATGCATAAGCTGGCTTGGTGACATTGTAGCACAGTCTCACAGGAGACCCCGCCTGAGACCTTTAAAATTTAATTTGGTCTTGTTCTAAATTTATAGGCGACACTAAATTTACATTCTCCTGTGTGAGAATTTGGTGTCTTAACATTTCTATCCAAGGGTGTGATTAGAGCAAGCAAGCTTGACAACTGGTATATATTAAAAAAAAAAAAAAAAAAAAAAAACGCCACTGACCTTGTTAAAACATCAAACTGCTGACTGTTACAAAGCTACATCAGTGATATTTATCACATTAAAGGTAAGTTCATTTGTGATTAAACACTTTAACAAGCCCAAGTACCCAATTGCAGCTTGAAAATCTTGTGAAATGCTAGTAAGTAACTGCTGCACACAATTTCCTTCACCTCCACTCCAAAAAACAAAATAACTGGTTTTAAAATTCAGACAGGCTGTTTGTGGCCCATGAATAATGTGAAGGTCAAAGGTACCGGAGCTGAAGGATGTTGAGTCAGTCACTCTTTTAAAATGGTAAGTCAAAACATACCCTTTCAATTATTCACTCACCAAACTGGAACTAAAGAAGCCGGCCAAACACTGAAGTATTTTGCTTTGAGACGATAGTAACAGCATCAACCTCATCACCTTAACTTTTCTGTGAGCAAAGAGCCTGCCTCATTCATTATCAAAACTTGTACAGGTATCATGACCCAAAACTGAGTCAGTCTGTTAACAGTGTTTGCCTTGTTTCTTGTACCAAAGTAATTTTTTATCATGTTTTTTGCCTTGTCTTCTCAACAGAATGTGTTTGGAGATACCTGTGCAATGGAAAAGATAATATGACCTGTTACATTTACTTTACTCCAAATAAAACTGATCACCAAGATAGATTCTATATATGGCAACACAGTATCACCAAAGTTCGGGACACTGTCACAAAATATAATCTTCACGATTTGTGCACATTGACACACATTTTTTATTGTTTTTAGAACTCTCAGCAAGACTATCTTTAGTGTCTGTGTCACGTTTCTTTGAATGATGGAAACGCTACAGTATATTTATGAACCACACTGGAGTTGCAGGGAATTGATCGATGTTAGGGACTTTTACACAAACATGTCTATGGTTAGATTTAGCCAACAGAAGCACTTTAGTTAAGGTTAGTAAAAGGTATTTTCAGCTCCTAAAACATTCTCTAATGTATAGGATTGACTTTGGTTAAGGTTAGGGAAAGCTTGTGATGTGATAGGGAAGCAGTTGTATGTTAATTAAGACCAGTCCATGAAATACAAATGAAATTCACCCTAAAGGATTCATGTAGATGGACTCCACTGACCTTTTGATTAGTGACCCACTTTTCCTCTGGAGCCACAGCTGCCTCCGAAGGACATATTGACAGGTGTGTAAACTTTGACCTCAATAACACAACACACATATGTTGTGAACAACCTGCTAAGGTTAAAGGTTCAGTCACGTTACACTTCTGTCTTACAAGTATTCACTCTGCCCTCCATTCATATCTACTGACCACAGAATGGTTGAATTCAAGCCTGCATGTGCTGCTTCAGTTTTTACTTTCAGTCGTCTCAGGTGGATTTGTAGTTCACCTTTATTCTGCTCTGACCATGAAGATGTACAAAGCTGGCCAGTAGAAACACTGATACAATGCGTTTGGGAATCGATTAGATATTTTTGTAGTGTGTTTCATCACCATGTTTGTCATCATTGCTACCAGACTGCAAACCGCAGCATCGCTCTTTTACACTTTTCAAAGTTTGTTAAAACTCTGATCGATATTCATTTACTACCCACATACTTATATCACACCCATTTCGTGGCTGCTGCAGGGAAGTTCCCTTGAAGGGTTAGTAAGACCTGAGACTGTTTAAAAGAGTCAAACCACATCAAAAGGCACATCGCTATAGGCTACCTTTTTCAGATCACCTGCCTCCAGGTAGTGGGAGAATAGTTCAAATGGGAGAACAGCCATACTTTGGGATATTTCTCTTCAAAGGTAGTCATGGTGTCACACTCATTTGCACATACCAAAAAGAAATAAAAGTGAAGCTTAGAGAGAAGTTTCTGAAGAAAAATGTTATTTTCAGAAAGTTTGCATGGCGGGGTCACTACATGGATCTACATCGAAAGAGCTTAACTTGATGGCTGAGGATGTTCTGACATGTAAACACATATTTGTCTTGTACTTGTCCAACATTCTAACATCTATCAGTTTTGGCAGGAGGATCAAAAGCAGATTGTGTTAGTCAAATAGCCTTTGACATTTTGATGTGTTGATTAGGGGGAAACATGAATAATCCAGCTTCATCATTTGGGGTCTTTGATCTCGGGGATGCAGTCGTCACATTCAGTCATGTGCAAAAGCTTGAAAAGAGGGAGGAGGATGATGATGAAGAAAAAGCTAGGCTTAGGGGGAAAAAGGATGAGGAAAATGAGATTTCAGAACATTTGTCACTTGCAGATAATCAGCATGTCAATGAAAAATTAACCATTTCACTGTCGGGATACGTTGTGGGTGGGTGCGAGGCATTGGTTCTCTGTTCGGAGCCGGAGTAATTACACAACAACTTCCACATTTGGAGACCATGTGCACTTCACTTGCATCCCTGATTGAAACAAATGAGGCAAATAATTAGAAGTGTGGTCAGTTTACTAGACCGAGGTCTATCTCACATCTCAAAACAAACGACCGTATTTATACAATTTGATTTCAAGAGATATTGCAATCAATGTAACAGGCAAGACCCAACAACCCTACTGTCTAATTAACACTCATAACATTTGTGGGGCTGGAGTTACTGATGAATAGTTACTGCTTGTTTGACATGTCAGGTTAATTCTTAATAGTCAGTGAGATCTTAGTGACATCTTCAGGAGCAGGGTGGTACTGCAGTTTAGGGATAAAGCTACGTCAGCACTGCACGACGTGGAAGATGGAGCGGGGGAGGAGGCTTGACGATGATGCTACGTTAAAGGTATTATTCTTCAAAATAAGAGCATGCATTCACAGTATACGTTTCCAGTTACTTATTTGTAAAACAACACACTCTAAAAAGCATAAATCATACTTCTTACTTAACATTACTTACATGTTACTTTACTTTTAAAGCCCAGCCATGTGACTTATAATGAAATAAATATCACACAAACTTTTATTTCGAAGTGGTACTACTAAAGCTGTTAGCTTGCTGGATGCAGGGATTTTCTGGCTGAGTTCTATGGAAGCAGCAGGCAGATAACGTGAGCGTTGCGGGATAAAAACATCATGGCTGTAGCACTGAATGACAATTGACGACAAGGGTGCTGCACCGTTGAAAGTATTTGACATTTCAAGTCTGCTGTCTGTCCAAAACAACGTGTCGTTTCTCCCTCGGACGACTGGACTTGCCTCCAACCACCAGGCTGCTACAGTGGTGAGGAAGCTAGGTTAGCTGTCAAGTAGTAGCCTCTCTAGCAGCCACATCAGCACCCGCTGACATTAGCCAGCCACGTTAGCATCAATGTGAGGAAGCTGGTGTTTTGTGCTGGTGTGGATTAGAGCAGTGAATGATTATCATTTTTTTTTTTAAAAACTACAAACATGAGCCCATCTTTATGTGTCAGTGTCTGGTGCTGTCTTGCAGATATTTCATTATGGCAGACAGTATCATGAGTAAGGCTGCTACCATGGAGATCCCTATTAACAGCAATGGAGACACAGGGACTCTGCCAGAGGATGACAGCCTGGAGCAGGTCAGTCAGTCACATTTTCATCACTCATAGTGTCCTTTCTCCCGAGGTTGTATTGGCATCTTGTGGTTCTATGTCTTTCTTCACGTGACAGCAATTGTCCAGGAATTGTAGGCTTGTTAGGCCAACTGTTACCTAACAATGCATAGGCCTGCATATATATATATATATATGCTACTGTCACCAGAAGTACTTGCAAATAATTCACCCTGACGGGATGCTTTAGTCATGTGTGCTTTTGCACGGAACTGTACTTTGGCACAGCCTAACAGAGCTGCAGTATCAGAACATGAATAATATGTTTGTCTGTGTGAGTGATACTGAGGGCAACCATATTAAATGATCAAAAGGTACCTGAAAATCATAAGAAAACTCCAATGCCTAAAACAGCTTTATTTTCACTGCAAGGTCATGTGAGACCTTCAAAACAAACTCTGATGTGTTTCGGCATCTTGCCCTCCTCAGGGAGGCAGTTTTTTTTCTTACATACATATTGACTCGGATCCCTCACTTTCAGTTAAGAGAAGATGCCCAATCAGTTAGCCTTTTTGTATTTTAAAACTAAGTTTCTAACCTGTAATTTATGCAAACCTGAGGATACGACGGGCCAAGATGTAGTGAGCAAAGGTGGATGATTTAATATTCCGTAGCTCTAATAAGATTTGCTGTGTTTAAACTTGTAGACCTCAGCCTTCATTTTGCAACCCTTGCTGAACATGTACTGCATGGAGCTCTACGTCCGCTCCTTCTTCTCTGTGTTTATGGCAGATTGCAAACAAACTGTGAAGGTGCATATCACCATATCAGAGCATGTAGATGCCATGCTTTTTTAAAGGAAAAAAAAATAGTAATGTACAGAAGCATGTTGAAGGAAGGTGGCTGTATATACTGCAGATGAGGAAAAATTAGACTATTTCTTGCCTTCTAAACCATAATTATTACCAATATATGTTATAAACTCAGGATTTGCAGCAGGTGATGGTGTCTGGACCCAACCTGAATGAAACCAGCATTGTCTCAGGAGGTTATGGAGGACCTGCAGGGGGCATCATTCCTACCAGCAGCATCAAAGGTATGGCACTGCTAGAAAACCTGAATTCTTTCCTTTACAGGCTTTGCGTTGTTGTTTATTCTTCACAGTGCCGACACAGTTTGCACTGCAAAGAGTCACTGTACCATATCTTAAAATGATAACTTTACTTCAGTGTAATATGGTTGTCATGACCCTGTACTCTGCCAGGTTCTGGCTTCACACAGCTCACACAACCACCCACTCTCCGTCTATTGTTGATTGCAGGTTGTCATGCACTTTGCCAAAGATATGTCAGTGTTTTTTCGATCCTTAATTCACTGAGAGAGGTCGATTATACCCCCTTAAGAAACTCTACAGAAAGCCTCTCCTCGTTGAATTCTGATGTGTCACCAGAGAGTTGCTGACCTCTAGGCTCCTTGGTTCATATTACGAAACATCCATATTCCTTAGGGCCTGCAATCCGCTTCAACCCCGAGTATCTGGACAGAAGACGAGCCCCTGCAGCAGGACCAGGTGGCTGTGCATTCAGACAACTTTTTTGTTTTCTAAGTTAACCTTTATATGTTGGTCTGTTTTGGCCCCTTAGAAGAGGTATTGGTGTTGCTTGACCGAGGGAGTTGTATGCAACCTTGCTTGTACCTCTTCAACTCACAGCTTCCGCAACAAGAAACGTTTTGGCAGTTTTCAAAATTAGGGATGCACTAACATGAATTACAGAGCCGTCACCTGAAATGTTGTCTGATAAGAATGTCCTCGTTTGTACTGTAAAATGCACTTTGGATGACTGTTTTGTCATTGCCTTGTAATTACCTTTCATCCCATGAAGTCCATTTTCATTTTTTCTAATAATCCCTCTCTTTTGCATGAGAAACCTGCATGGTGGATTATTTCAAATACCTTTTAACTCCCGACTCATTATGTATCTTCCGCCACAGAGCCTAACATTTTTCTTTCAGTCTACATACTCTGCTGTTCAGCTGCAGCTTTTGCTTTTTTGACACATATTTCACCCCGCGTCTCTTCTCATCCTCACCTTTTATCATCACCATGCTCATTTCAGACATTCGCATGAAATCCAGGGGTGTTAGCTTGCCTAAAAGTCAATCTGCAGCCAGTCGACTCGCCCAACACACAGACCAGCACCCAGGTATCACCAGGCTCATCTCCATGTCCATACTGTCCTCCCTCATTGTCATGACCCATGCAATTTCAGTAAACCTCTTCATTGTACAGTTAACCCTAATACAATACAACATGCGTTAGAGTGTAAATTGTCCTTTTTTTTTCTCCTTTAGGCTCGACGTCAAACCATAGCGCAGTTAATTCAACTGAGGAAGTTTCTCGTGGTGTAGCAGTCGAGAAACTGGAAGGTGTGAAGAAATGGGGCATCAACACATACAAGGTAAAAAATCGATATGTTAGGCCTGTATGTATATCCCTCAATGCATTACCATGATAAAACTTTATGGTTTAGCATTTTAAGAGACATTTGAAATGCATATGTGGAAATGTTGGGTATCCTTTGCTACCATGCTTACCCATGTTGTTCCTATGTCAGGTTTATTAAGTATATTGCCTGTCTTACTCTATAACATTACTAGGGATACAATATAATTTCGGCACGTCATGTTATTTGGGCAATAAAGGTTTTAAAATGAAATATTGTCGTCAGTCAGAAACAAACAATTCTGCAGATATGTTTTGATTTTGCCCAGTGAGTCTTTGTACACATTCACTGGGCAAACT
This sequence comes from Spondyliosoma cantharus, assembly GCA_900302685.1. NCBI lineage: Eukaryota > Metazoa > Chordata > Actinopteri > Spariformes > Sparidae > Spondyliosoma > Spondyliosoma cantharus. The sequence goes on from OMLP01028472.1 coordinate 27,194, forward strand.
TTGAAAGTCTGCGTATGCCAGCCATCGCAGTAAGAGTTGGCATACTATGTTAATTCTACTACAGGAGAGACTCGTTGTTCTCTGCGATTAGGTGGGAAGAAATACCTCCATCTATCCATATCTGCATTGGCAGTTAGCCAAAATGAGTTGGATATAATGAATATTGGCAACAATCCAATATTGTGCATTCCTAATTATTACCGCCTGTATACAGTATAATGTACTTGACTAAAATGGTGACCTTGAGTGTTGAGAGTCAAAAAAGCAACTGTGCCACTTTGGTTCGACACACATTTTTTAGTCATAGTGACACCATGATGTTGTACAACCTTAACTTCATCAGATCTTTGTAATGCTGGGTTTAATGTCTTCTCTGTTGATATCCACTCTGCAGTGTACAAAGCAGATGTTCTCAGAGAGGTTTGGACGAGGTTCACGAACAGTGGACCTGGAGCTGGAGGCTCAGATTGATGTATTAAGAGACACCAAGATCAAGTATGAAAACATATTAAGACTGGCCACAGCACTAACCATGCATTTTCAAAGCATGGTGCAGACACAGCAGGCTCTAGGAGATACCTTCACCGACCTCAGCCAAAAATCACCAGAGTTGCAGGTACAGCACTGCCAAAGCTCCCTGTGTGATCCAACATGAAAATTGAAGTCAGCTGGCAAAGCTTTTCTGTGTTTCTCCACAGGACGAGTTTGGGTACAATGCAGAAACACAAAAGCTGTTGTGTAAGAATGGCGAAGCACTGCTTGGTGCCGTCAACTTCTTTGTGTCTGGTATCAACACGCTAGTCAACAAAACAATGGAGGACACCCTGATGACCATCAAGCTGTATGAAAACGCAAGGTAACAAATCCTGACATCCTTTTTAAGAAGTTGAGAAATGATCTGAATGTCTGTAGGGTGATCTCCTTAACTGTTTTTTCACGCAGACTTGAGTTTGATGCCTATCGTTCTGATCTGGAGGAGATGAGTTTGGGCCCGAGGGATGCAGCTACCATGGTCCGCATTGAGATGGCTCAGCATGACTACCAGGTCCACAGAGAGAAATATGAACGGCTGCGTAGTGATGTCACCATCAAGCTCAAATTCTTGGAGGAAAATAAGGTTTGTAGTTTTCTTTTGTATCTGAAAGGTTTTTGTTATTGCTGAGATCCAGTGGTTTAACTTTTCACACTGCTTCAGTGATGTATAGGTGGACTCCAGGACCCTGTGACAACACTGTTAGATGTGGTTACAGATGCAGCAGTGCACACACAGTTTGACCACACCCAACCACAGGCATCATTGCTGCTTTTTTGTGGTCAGAGTAAAAACTGGCTTGAGGCCTTTGAACAGCTTTCTGAATGTGGAAAAATTAGACCACGTATTTAGACTAAATGGAGCGTGTTGTGAAGCATTCCAATCTGTCACGGCTGTCTCACATCATATTCATTTGTTCAATTATGCCTAGTTTACGATGTCAAATTGGTCCAGTGTTCACTGTTACTTTCAACTATGTTGTACTGCAACAGTAGTTTTCTACACTGAGACAGAAAATCCATCTTTTTTTGCCATTATGCATCTATTTAGGCAGGCCAGGTCAATCCAAAGGAAGCAGGAAGACTTCTTTGTGCAAACACAAGCCCATGCCTGCAATAGATAATTGCAGTAATAACAGTAAAGCAGGAATGCATTAAATTTTGTCAAATCACTTTAGTCAAGTCACTTTATTTGGACAGCACATTTGAAAAGGTGTTGACCCAAAGTGCTTTCAAGTTATTGCAAATGGGTTAGAATCTGCCTCAATATAAGTAGGCACGATTAAAGAAATAAAAGTTATATAAAACACAAGATTACAATAGTACAAAGAGGACAAGACAAAATGATCAAAGATGATCCGATTAAAGACATAGAACATCATTCTGTTTTTGCCAAATCGATGAAAAACAAGATTACAAAACAACATTAGTCGCAGTTTGTAAGACTTTCTCATGCCTAAAAATATCTTAAAAAGCCTGCTCCACATTTGGGAATACATCTTAGAGGCATGTAATGTGCGAGATGCCTTTAGATTGAATCCCCAGGAATTAATCTCAGCGGCGAGTGAATCTTATTAGATGTTTGTTTGCTTTCCTGTAGACACTTGAAACTGTGTTTATAACGGCACAATTTTCCCCTTCTTTTATTCTTCTAGGTGAAGGTGATGCACAAGCAGCTGCTTCTCTTCCATAATGCTATCTCAGCCTACTTTGCCGGCAACCAGCAGCAGTTGGAACAAACTCTCATACAGTTCAACGTCAAGTTAAAGCCCCCAGGATCAGACAAGCCATCCTGGCTGGAGGAGCAGTAAAGAGCGCTCAGGGTTCAGCTGTTTGGCATGTACAGTGACACGCTGGTCAGTGAAGAATGTGTCGTTGTCGTTAGATGGACAAGAATGAAATGCATAAAGGAGAATACTGTAGGAGCGGTAGCTGCCAGTGATAAAGAAAAACACGAGATAGCTCTTTTGTAAGGTTTTTCAGTATCGCTTATGAAATAGATGGAACAACATTTTCAGTTGTACTTAGAATTTTTTTGTTAAGCCACAAAATGACCTTTTGTTACTTTCTTATACTTTAGGTAGCACAATCATTTACATGGATATTGCTTCTTATTTATGTACAGTATAGACTTCTATTGTGGAGATATCCCTTGGCAGTTTTGCACATGCATTATTTTGTTGTTTTCTTTTAATGTTGTCTTGTGTTTTCTTTAATTTTTCAGAGTATATCACAGGGGGGGGAGTTCCACAAATAAGATTATCAAGTCAGTGGGATAATGTCAAAAATGTTGTGATATATCCTTTGAAATTTATTTTTCATGAGTATGCATGACTGAACCATCATTTTACAGATTTAAATCAAAGAAATCAGGATGTATCATAATTTTCAAAGTTATCCCACTTTGTTTGTAAAGTGACTTTGTGGAATACCTGCCTGAACTGTCAGTTTACAGTTTCTAAGCATAGAAGGGAAAATATATATAGTGAATATAGTGATTTTCTCTAACCTAATATATGATCCTGCATTAGTTTGATCTCCTAAATTTCAGGTACTTTATGTAATTATGAATCTAGCACAGTTACAGGTATCTGTCTTGTTGACTCCAGAGTTTACACAAGGAAACAAGCCTCGCAAACAGATGTAACACTTACGACACAGCATCAATCCATTAATTGGATGCTTCGATAAAAAATACATCTCAACTATCATAAAGACATCAAAATCGAAATGCAATACATAGCCAGTTGTTGATTGACAATGTTTCAATAGGAGGCGCCAGTGTGCAGTGAATAGGAATACTGAACACATGCATTCTAGGTTACAGTACAAGCTTCAGTGTCTCCTCAAAGAGAGAATGTATGGGTACATTTTTCTTGTTTTGTGTTATTTATTTACCAATCTTTGTACATAACATTGTACGTTAATGTTATGTCCATTTCCTTTTTTAGGTTCTAGTCAGCTGATTGTCTTTGTCTTGTTCTGCATTTCCAATAAAATCTGCTGGATGTTTTTTTGTTTCACCCGACTGTGCAGTTGACACAGATCTGTTTGTTTGATATGAGAAGCTCTCACAGATTATGTACAGAAAAGTCACAATATATGTAATATGTATGGCACCAGTAATTATGTACATGAAAAATACAATCTGATATGTCTCTAACTTGCTTCCCATGACTAATTATCTTATTTCAGAATCATCAAATTATATTTATTGCAGCATTTTCTTGTTGTGACTGCTGTTGGAAACACTACCTTCTTTTTTTTTTTTGCATGCAATGATTTGTCTCTGAGGTCATAATGAAATTACGTTAGAAACACAACTGATTCCTTTATCCGAGCAGTGTTTACAGACTTACGATGTAAAAAAAAACCTCTAAACACAAAACACGTATATTT
>OMLP01028472.1:31143-42778 GCA_900302685.1 Spondyliosoma cantharus
CGTAATTTCATTATGACCTCAGAGACAAATCATTGCATGCAATGATTTGTCTCTGAGGTCATAATGAAATTACGTTAGAAACACAACTGATTCCTTTATCCGAGCAGTGTTTACAGACTTACGATGTAAAAAAAAACCTCTAAACACAAAACACGTATATTTTTACAGTATTGTGAAGCCACATGTGTTCTCGATCACAATACAAGTTTTAGTACTCATCCAGGACCAAATGTTAAGAGTATGTTTTTCTTTTTTTTCCGTCACAGCGTAGGTCTCCTAATGTGCCTCTGAGGGATGTTGAATAAGGCCAGACGAGTTTGGCCTGTTATTTTCTAGGCAGCCGAAAGGAGCTTAAGGAAGCCGGATGTGTTGTAGGCGTGTACAGCTGGTTAAACCTACCAACATGACACAACACAACAACATTAAAATCATCTGATGATGATTCCCTCAGCTTTCCTCCCAATAAACCTCATTCCGTCTGAACAGAGCTTCTGAATGTTCTCAGATCAAAAGGAGAATATCAGATTAAAACAGAATTGATTTTACAGACACAGCCCTAATCTGCTCTCTGTACTTTAGTGTCTGAGCTCTGAACTTATCTTCAAGTGACAAGCAGCTCAGACTGACTGTTCTAAGTATTGAGTTTATTTCCTATTGAAAACCTCCCTTCAGTCATCTCTGAATATTTGTCCCCTGAATAGATACGGACACATAGAACATCTGGAGCATCCGGTTGCAGACATTAAAGGACCTGAGCCTCCTCAGGAAGTAAAGCTGGCTCAGGCCCTTCTTGTAGACTGCCTCCGTGTTCGTCAACCACTCCATTTTATTGTCCAGCACAATACCCAGGTATCTGCATGAATCCACAATGTCAACATCTGTCCCACCAATGCAGGCTGGAGAGGGTGATAGCTGGTATCTGCTGCGGGGGTTGGTGTGGGGGAGCTGGCGTGAAACCTGTTGAAAAAATGGTTGAACTCACTGGCTCATTGTTCATTTACCTCACCTCCACCTTTCCTCTGGAAGCCGGTTATCTCCCTCATCCCACTCCATATGTCCCTGGTGTTGATGCTCCAGTTTGTATTTTTCTCCCGTAGTTGAATTAAGTGAATACATAAGTGAACAGCTAGCTCATTAATACTAAAAGTAACAGCTTTTCAAGAAATACATTTTAAAGGCAGGAAATCTTAACATACATAAAGTTTAAAATTGCTTACCCAAACAATATGTCTGGCATTGTAGTTTCTTGGGATCCCCTCAGTATTTTAGAGTAGAAAACCAAATGATTTGCATACAAATGCATGGGGGTACGAGAGCAATCAATCTAAGGGCTTATCATTTCTGGGGCAGAGTTGAAGTAGGCCTACTTGCTGCTTGATTGACGAGTTAAAGGCCAGTCTGACCACCAGCCAACACAAATAGCATCGTCCGAACCGGTCAAATGGCTTAATGTTTAACTAAAGATTGGATTCTGTCATTTAGCTTGTTACTCCTGTATTCACTTCACATGTTTGTTTTATTTCTACCAACAAAACAAAAAGGTTCTTGAGCACACCAGCTCTAAAACAAAATGATTCCTAGTGTTTACTTAATGGTATAAGTTAGTGGTTATTTGGAGTAGTGGTGAGACTGCTACAAATACTTTGAAGAACTCAGTGATCTTTCCCTGTCAGTCTGGATGTTTATCACGCTGGAGGAGTCTATATATCCGGAGACTGCTCACGTGGGGTCATGACAGCAGGACGGAGTGCAGAGTGCCTCAATGCCAACCAACACACACCTTCAGCAATCCCAGAGTTCCTCCTGCTGGGAAGGTGTGGGCTGCTGGATGGAAGTCCATGAGTTACCTGGGCGTGTCGCTCACACGCAGGTAGTTTCGCCACTCCGCTCTGGCTCTATCCAGGTTGTTGACGCTCTTTACGCCGGCTGCTGAGTTTCAACACGTCGACGACGGGATAACACCGGGAACAAACCACGCACTGATAATCGGACAGCAGCTGAATCAAGAATAAAGGTAAGTTGTCCTGTACCTGACATTAATGTTAGAATATGAACAAACACTGTGTGGTGGTTTTAGTCCTTAACGGAATCAGAATCAGAAATTCCTTTATCAGTCCCGCAAACGCAAACGGGGAATGTTGTGCGTCACAGCAGCCAAAGGACAGTTCAATATAACAATAAACAATAATAAAAGTAAAACAAACAATATCGTAAATAGGATCGTATAGCCTATAGGTGATTGAGGTTAGCTGCATACAGAGTCAAACCAGACGTTCACAAGCTACAGCGGAGCCTTTAGTAGCCTATTGGCAATCATGTGTTTTATTCACATAAGCCTATAATTTATTTATTTATTTATTTATTGCCAAATAAGCTCCCTGAGTGACTTAACATATTATAACAAGAAACTTCATATAACTTGTATAACTGTATAGTACTTCCTGTTATAACCTGATAGCTTGTATTGTTATAAAGTGTCCAAAACGTTTCATGTTCTTCTTACAACATGAAACTTTTCAACAAGAAATGTTATTCAGCTATTCATTGTTTATTTAGTAGTAATGTGAAAAACATTTTACTACAACACACTTTTTACGTTATAAAGTTAATAATATCTGTCTTTTCTGTATGGCAGCAATATGCTTCCGTAGTATTGTGATAGATTTAGAGGAATGTTTTAAAAACCCTTTACAGAAGTAAAAGGTAGTTTTAAGTTCTATGGAAAAAGTAAATGCTTTATTCATTGACTGCACACAGTCGTAATGTATACAGTAGTTTTAGTAACTGTCCCCACCCTGTTCTGCTTCTTTCAGTTTGAATGCATCATCCTGACTGACAACATTTTGGACAAGTCCCTTCAGCCCGGCTTTAGCTCAGTAAACAGTCATTCAGAGGAGCTTACATTTCACTGCAATTCTTTATTGGCTTTGATCCGAGCCAAATGTGTCACTGACACCATGGTAGCATCCCAAACCTGCTGACAGCTCCGTGACAAAAGATGCAACCAGGAGGTCCTCCCGCTCCACCACCACCTCCTCCTCCACCACCACCACCACCTCCTCCTCCTCCTCCTCCTCCTCCTCCAGCATTTGGCCTCCCTCCACCGCCACCATGCGCGGGCCTATTTGGAAAAGGCGGGCGCCGGAGCTCCAGGATGCGCAATTTCAACTGGGAAACCCTTCCAAAACACAGTGTGATAGGAAAGCACAACATCTGGACAGCAGATAAGTCAGATGAGGAATATGAGCTGGACACTGATCACATGGAGGAGCTGTTCAGCCACAAGCAGGATCAGAAGAAACTCAAGGCCCTGAACCGCCAGAGTCTGAGGGGCCTACCTACTGCTGCCTCAGGAGGGGAGATGGTGAGTACAACCGTTCACAGGTTACGTGGGTCACAATGCAGTTGCGATAAACTGGAAACATTCTTACATGTTGCCCTCGGCTAAAACCACTTTTGCAGCAGATGTGAATAAAGATCTCCACCAACTTACTCCCCATATGTCATAATATAACAAAGTGTATGAGTATTAAGAAATATGATGTAATGTCTGCCTGAAGAACATTGTTTTGATGTTGAATCATACAATGCATGGGTGGAGTCTCACGAGTTTTCATGTCTGTTTGCTAAAGGAGGTTTTAATTGTGTCCTCATACGGCACTATTCTTTAAAGTAGCCTACTTGTGCTCTGCATTCAAACTACTACAATAAACAGCGTTAGTTGCACTAAAGGCGCAGTAGGCGAATCTCAAAAAGATTGTTGGAGTCTCGTTCCTAGGTATACTGACGCATTGGTTTGGTGAACGATTGGTTGTTGATGTTCAGACCAAACAACAACAACAACAACCAATCCTTGAGTCTCATTTCCAGGTCATTGAATACTAAGGCATCGAGTCAGCCCGAAACAAACAGAGAAAAGTTTCTCAATAATTATCTGATCATTTATTTTGCAGATCAACTCACATAGCGTGTCCAACAATAGTGGGCCATACGTTGAACTACGACCCTCTTTCCAAGAGAGAGAAAATGTGTTGCTAGTGCAAAATGGTATCATTCCCGGATCGTTCAATACAATCAACTCAAAGAATTCTTAACCTTTGGAATCAACTGTCTGCTTGTAAAAGTCACAAGATACACTGCTCAAGCTAATAGTGAAGTGGTCTTAACAACTGACAAGCTGATTATATCCAGGTATGTTTCTGTTTCCACTCCCAGGTTTCCATCCTCAGCTCCAAACGGAGCATGAACCTTGGAATTTTCCTGAAGCAATTCAAGCGGTGAGTCAGTGGTAGTATTGTGAAGGTGGGAGTGTTTTTGCACAACATTTGTCATATTTCAGTGTTAAACGACACAGGATGAGGCAGACAGATTAGTCTGCAACATGGCTGCCTCATGCTCACAAACCTCTGAGCGCCAACGTGTCCTGGCAGGTCTGATCCGCACTGTTCTACAGCTCCAACAGGTTGCGTCACTGTTTTGTAAATGTGTTGCCGAAGGCTGTTTGGCATATGCAACACATCCAACAGGAAATACTGTACTTTTATTTCTGTACAGCTGTTATTATTAATGCCTCAGAACATTCGCCAGAACTGGCAAAAATGTCAGATATGTTTCTTGTCAAAGGACATACCATCACCCTCGTGTACAGTGTCTTTCTGAGGACTGACATCAGAAGCGATTTCGCAAAGCTATTTGAGCAGGTAGAGGCTTGCTGGTGTCAGCAGCCCAACCTCTCTAAAGATGCAAAAGTATGATATTAACACAGTAACACACTGGTGACTAAATATGTGAACCCTATCTGCCTCTCCACCTCTCTCCACAGGCCTGTAAAAGACATGATTAAAGATATAAAATCAGGAAGTAATCTCAGTTTTGCTTCGGGAAAACTCAGGGAGCTGTCCAAGATGCTGCCAGATGAAGGGGAGGTACTTGTGGCAGCTGCTTCTATCTTTTAATGTTTTCTAATGTGTTTTGCAAATCTCACCACCGTGTTGCTTGTCATTTCACCGAAAGACGAATCAGGTTTTAATATTTGTCACATTATTTTTGGCTCTTTTAATGAATGCAGGAGAAACAGCTGAACGGTTTTAAGGGTGATCGCGACGCTCTCCCCGAAGCAGATCTGTTTATGCTCATGCTGGTCAAGATTCCCAGGTGAGTCACCTGAATGTAATTACATGTATTGCAAATATTAAATGATGGTGGTTGTTGACTAATAATGTAAACTTTGTATTTGTTGTTCAGTTATGTAGAGCGCCTCAGCTGCTTGGTGCTCAAAGAGGAATTCTTCCCTCTCATGGATGAAATGAAAGAATTCATCAGCACTTTGACAGCTGCTGGACAGGGTAACATTTCTCAAAGAGGAATCATAACAGATGTTGAGCAAAAATATAACTGGAGGCATATTTAGACTTATAATTCACCATGTGTGTCTCCCTGCAGAGCTGTTGGAGTCAGACAGTCTCCATTCTGTCATTCGCCTGGTACTGAAGACTGGAAACTACATGAACGCTGTGAGTGTGTAAAATGTGGAAGTGGTGTCTTGGATGACTTTCCTTTTCTGTTTGTGTATCTCTGAGTCTCATTTATTTTGTTTGATCACAGGGTGGATATGCAGGCAGCGCGATTGGCTTCCGAATGGCTTCTCTGTTGAAGTTAGCAGACACCAAAGCAAACAAACCGGGGATGAACCTCATGCACTATGTTGTGATGGCAAGTAGCTTTTATTACTTCGGGTCAGTTTTTCTGTATCTCACAAAATGTTTGTGAAATGTGATTTTTTTTTTATGCAAACTTTCCTATTCACCACAGCAAGCTCAGAAGGCAGACACGGACCTGCTTACATTTACAGACCAACTCAAAAACGTTGAAGCTGCAGCAAGGTAATCGATCTTGTTTTAAAGGTACTCTGCACATTTTAACTGTCGTTTTTATCTGCTCTACCATCAGAATTTTTTCTTTTTTCCCCTTTACTTTAGATTGAATAAAGGTGAAATTGAAGCAGAGTTTGCAAGACAGGTAAAGAAAATACAAGATGCTCAAGCAGACACCTTGAAACAAGAGGAACTAAAGGCACAAATGAAGGACTTCCTAACGGTGAGGAGGCCTTTTGTTGAGAAATGTAGTTTATGTACATTTTGGTGTTGATTAGATGTTCTAATTATTTGATTTACACTCCATTTAGGAGGCTGAGGTCTACTTGGCAGAAACAGAGAGTGATCTTCAGCAGTTACAGTCGGTGAGTGACTCTGTGGCAGAGTACTTCTGTGAAGACCCAAAGAAATTCAAACTGGATGAGTGTTGCTCCGTTTTCAACTCGTTTTGTGAGAAATTTATGCGGGCCATGCAGGTAAGCTTGTGTTTTGGCATGCGTTCCTTTGCTGAGTCCAGATAAAACAACTCCGGATTGATCTCTTAAATGCGCAATTTGTTTTGCAGGAAAACAAGGCTCGCGAGGTGGCAGAGGTGCAGCGCAGACACAGAGACAGATTACAGAATGTGTCCAAGCGCAGGTCCATAGCCACCTGCTCCAGTAGAGACAAGGAAATGGAAGGAGTTGCATTAGAGTCCGTACTACACAAGTTCCTCACCAATCGTGGCTCTCGGAGGAAACTAGGAAGGCCGCCATGTTCTAATGGAAGCCCTACAAGTGGCAGTCCAGTTAATGGGAGCCTATCAGAAATTCCTTCTGAGGTAAACGTCCCCACTGGAAAACAAAAGAAAGGAGGCTCTTCTAGGATCGAGGAGATTGGTAGAAAAGACTGGAATTCAGCAGGTGAACTAACAGAGAACTCTTCCCAAAAGAATGTCCAGTCTAATAGTGAGGACAACAAGGCAACAACTGTCATTCCACGTGAAGAAGAGACAAACACTTTCGAAAAAGAGGAAAGAAAAGAGGACCCTATAAGCCTTACACACCCGGCCAATAGGACCACCAGCATTTCCTCCTCAGGTAGATCTTTCTCAGCAGCCACTGATGATGATGAAGACGATCTGCAGGACAATAATGAGGAGGAGGCCAAAAAGTTGCGGGAAGCCTCTAGAAAGGTTTTGCGTTTTCAGAAGAGCCGTAGCAGTGTGTCATCTGGGGACTATTCTTTGGAAAATCAGAAATCTCCCGGTGCAAGTAAAATCTTACCTCGTCAACGCACCTTCGATGAGGAAACAGAGAGGTATCCTGGAGACCCTTCCAACGACGAATTAGCCACGTTTTTGCTCGTTCCTCAGTCCTCCCCAAAGTGTAACCTTGCCCGCCGTCATACTCTACCTACCAAAGTCTCTAAAACTGAGAATGGGGAAGATAGCGTGTGGGCTCAGCCTCCCATGAGAACTCCTAAATCTGCAGCAAGAGTAAAAGAGACACTGCAGGCAGAGGGTGATGGACACAGTCCCTCAAAACAAGTGTTTGACTTTTCTGAAGTATCTCAAAACTTAAAAAAATCTTGTGCTCAAGACCAGGATTTCCCATCGGCAGAAAAGAAAAGCAAGCCAAATGTTTCTATAACCAATGTTCCAGATAACGGTCCTGGACAGCACAACCAAGAGGGCAAATCTATGGAGCCCACAGGCAACCATGTACAGAGGAATAGTGAAAATGTTACCCCCAAGAGCGCATGGATTAAGACTGAAACCACTGGACTGTTTTTTAGCTTTTTCAAACGCCTTGGAGATATGAGCAAAGTGCAGAACAGCAAGGAAACTGTCCAAAAGGCCAGTGGTTCTGGTGTATAAGCTTCGAAAGATCTCAAATTTAAAGTCAGGGATGCACATGTAACTTTAGTGTTACTCGTAATTATGCAGGATTTGTTGTTGCAGTTTGTAAACATACCATTCAGAGTTGCCCTCTTCCCCTGCTCAAAGTTCAACGGATAGAGAAAGAGCAGCGGTGGCAGAGCGAAGTCTATTTTGTGATCGTTTCATGGCTGTAACGTTATAAAGCACAATTAAAAAGGCCCACACTTCCGCACAGCTCTGCTGGAAGGTGCTGTGTGTTCGGATTTGAGTGAATGTCAGCTAAAAGCAGGCTTCATCCTGTCTGCTATTTGCCTAACCCTCACTGTATGGTGACTACACATCACTGCCAAAGGTTGACGCCCAGAAACGTCCCAAACACAGCAAATTGCTAAGAAAATAAGTGAATACAGGCAGCGGGCAGAGTCTCTGCTGATTGAGAGGGATTATTTATGTATGATGTATTGTTTTTGTTCCTGCATATCGTACCTTTAACTGACCTTGGTCATGTATTGTTTCTTTCTATGTTAATATTGTGAATTGATAAAAAGGTTGGAAGGAGACAGAGAGAAGGTTTGAGGAAAGTGGGTTTGTTGGCGAGTCTTTTAAATGAGGAAAGGCCATTGTGTATGTTGGACCACTAGATGGCAGACTGCAACAGTTAAACATTGAACTGTTGCTCAGAAAGTAGGGGTGTTGTTGATTTCCAGGCAGTCTCTCCCTTGTCTAGTAAACAAAAGAGCAATGGGCACACTCACTGTAAACACCACTTTTTCATCGTGTTTCGTCCAATCATAGTAATACTATTTTGATAGCATGGCATCGTCCACCGTATCAGGTGGATACATGTGTTAATACAGTGTTTGTTCTTTGCCTGGATTAAAACGACCCTGCAGAATGTATTGAGAAAGTAAATGAATGTTGAGTATAAGAGGGTATAGTTAAGTCAAACTGAATGTAAAATCTTGATTTGGTTGTTATTTTTGATACATTGATAAATTACTATTTGCTGCACATGCTTGAATTCAGTATTGTTATTTTTCTATTTCACAGTGATAATATCTCTGTTTGTAGCCCCTCTGGTTTCCTCCTCTGCTGTTGTCACAGAATTGCATCAAAAATGCAGTTTGTAGGGATGCTTTCAGGGTCTTACTCAATTCAGCCATTGTTTTGAGCTTAAATGGGTCAGTGTTACAAAGGCAGCCTGTATCTGAGCAGAGCTGAACCATGGACTGTCAGTGGCAAAGTGAAGGGTGCTGATCTCGAATTAACTTGAGAAGAGATTATCATGGTTAAATGGCCAACTCCAGGTGGCTGATTAACACATAAAGAACCAACTTCCATGAATTTAGCACTGTACACTGCTTGTGGCAATACCAGGGCACGGCCCCAATGTCTCCACACGCTTCACACGGGTCACAGCAAGGGGTCGACATAGGAGCTGTACAATATTATGCTTTTAAGAACTATTTTTAGCAGTGTTGCAATGAGGTAATGGACATGACCCTCTATTTATTAGTATTGTACTCATTTAGTCATCAACCGGAGTGATCTGAAGGATTTTCATGCTGCTTTGTTGTAAAATATATTTAAGACTGAAATGTTTGTCCAAGAAAATTACAGAGAAACAAATATTAGACTTAGACTTAGACATTAGACTTAGACACGACTTTATTAATCCCTTTGGGAGGTTCCCTCGGGGAAATTGAAGTTCCATATCACACACAGCACTGTTATTGTCACTAAATCTAAGTTTTCAAGTTGTTCTTTCATCAGTGAGGGTGGAAAATAAATGTATATGAGAATCACTAAAGTGTCCAGGTAACTCAACTATCCATCTAAGAGTATTTACATCTTACATTAATATATTCATATTCTCAAATAGAAAATCAACATATTTAAAGAGCTCCACAATGTCTCCAAATGTAATGCGTGATTACTCAACAGACTTAAAATTTAAATTTAGATTCAACTATTGTTGAGGAGTCACTCTCTGGGTCATCAGCAATTCTGAACTGGGTAAATAAATGCAATGGGTTTTTTCTTCTACTGTCATTTGAAATTAGATAGCCAACCTTGCAATTCAATTTAATATAAAGTGTACACATAGAAGAGTTGGTGTTCTTATTTGTACTCTGACGTGAGCCATTAAATTAATTGTCAGAGTGGTATAATAATAGCATCTAAAATGACTAACAATAGCATGTACAATTAATGTAATTAATGGCTTTAAGGTAATTACATCAGTTTACTTTATGAGGTTGGGACCTGATTTAAATCGGCAATGCATTAGTGGCTGTGTAATAACCTTCATTACGTGAATATTTGTGCTGTTACATCATTTGCTCAAAACATGATACACATGCTCTAGCACATGTCATCTATGATTTGATTTATTAAATTAGCTATGTATCCACTACCAGGGAACTGCAGGACCTGGCAATTGTCAGTTCCTGTAGGCAGCCCTGAAGAAAATCTTTTTATTCAGGAAGAAGAAAATCTTTTCATTCAGGGATATCCTAGCAAATTGTACACATTATAATAATGTTATGTTTGTTAAAATGTATGAATGTATGATGTACTAGACTGAAATATACATTCTTCATTCGTCAGTGTTACAATATCCTGTGAGCTAGTTTGACTCCATCGATCTTGATAGTGAGAGTTACCTACAGTCTGCATTGTGTGACCTGCTCACTGCTGCTACTGCTGCTGCTGCTGCTGCCAGACTGTAGCAGCCATCTTAACCAAACTACGATGGAAGCAGTCTCCATGGCAACTCCACGTTGCAGAATAAAACCCAGAGATGACTCTCACCCCAGGCCCCACCCCCAACAAACTCCCCACCGCCTGCACCACCACGGCAGCCTCACACACAGTGCATCCACATTACAACACAGTGCCATCTTTTTTTCATTAATCCTCCATCCAATTAGTCTTTACCTAAAGCACCTCGACTTTAATTTGACCCACCCCCCACCCTCCTACAAATAAACCTTCAGAGAGAGATGTTGCAGCCTTTGAGCTGAAGCTATTGATTTCTTTTGCTTTTCTATATTCACCCTTCTACACGCAGTTTACATCATTACATATCCTATTAGACTCAGCAGGTGTCCTGACCCTATACCCCACACCTGATGACACCCAAAAGCTCCATACCAGAGCAGGACTCACCGGCAGATTGCACACACCCATGTCTCTGCCCTCCCCCCACACCCACACCCTGAAATTTCATAAATAGCTATTTGCAATTTCCCTGATAACTCTAAAAATTGAAGAAGCTGGGGTCTCCTGAGGTAAGATCTAAGAGAATATAAATAAAATGTGCTGTTGAACTGTTAAACTACTGAGCTGCAGTTTGGTTTCAGGATTTTTGCCCGTTTACTCAGCAGTCTTCACTCAACTGTCTTCACACTTAATTATTTTGCACCCTAATAATTCAAAGCTTAAAGGTAACAAGCTGCATCCTTTGTCCTTTTAAGGGAACTGGGTGTTATCTATGGAAGCCAAACCCCTTTGCACCAGACATACTGTTTCCCTCAGTCAGTTCCTGAGATTTCGACTGGTTTGCATGTTCCCTGCCCCCTCCATATGCCATTGGGTTCTTCAACTCCTCCCATCTGCCATCCGACCAATGCTGCGCGCAAGCCACTCCCCTAATCCCCTCCTTTCCCTTCTCCTCTTCCTTACTGTCCCCTTCTTCTCCCAGACAGACCCTGCCCTTTCCTTTCTGTCGCCCGGTCTGTGGATTTGTTGTAGAGGATTGGGACACTGACAATGGGAAGCTTTCTCCACGGCCTGCAATGCTGACACTCCACTCCCTCCTGTTGGGAATTCATGTGAGTACAATCTGGCCATTCACCTCTTCTTCTTCTTCTTCTTTTTTTTTTTTTTTTTTTTTTTG
>OMLP01028472.1:52287-64933 GCA_900302685.1 Spondyliosoma cantharus
TATACCAGCTCTTCTCTCATAACTGTGTCTTCTGCATGATGTAAGGCACCAACCACTCCGTGCTTGGCCGCAAGAAAACAGACAGCATTTTTTATGGACCAGGATTGTTGGCAGCAAGCACTGATTTCCACAGCTCTGTTGCTCCCAAATGGGACAGATAGTACGGTTATAAATAATTTGGTACCCGTTAAAAACTGAGACCAGAGTCTTATTGTCTTGAAAGGAAGTCAAAAATAAAAGTTTTGCATTTTCACACTGCAGCTCCAGCCCTCCCATTCACTTCTGTTTGTTTCTGTGTAGGTGTCTACAGAACTACATCCCTCCCCAGTCTTTGACGCTGTCCTGCCCAGTATGCAGACAGACCTCCATCTTGCCGGAGAAGGGTGTGGCAGCCTTGCAGAACAACTTCTTTATCACAAACCTAATGGAGGTGTTACAGCGAGACCCAGAGTGCAGCCGACCCGAGGCCTGTAATGTTCTTGAGTCAGCCAGTGCAGCCACAGCCTGTCAGCCCCTCTCCTGTCCCAACCATGAGGGCAAGGTGAGCTAAAACAGGAGGGCAAAGGGTGTTTTATGATACAGTGTCGACCAGAGATGAACCCAAATTGACAACACTGCATTCTTTGTTACAAGATCTCACACTAAATATTTTTTTACATAAAAGCGTTTATAAGCAAATGAACCCACAGAAATATAATGGCCACTTGTCTTGTGCTCCACTGCACCATCTGCAGGTGATGGAGTTTTACTGCGAGTCATGTGAAACAGCCATGTGTCTGGAGTGTACAGAAGGAGAACACAGGGAACATGTGACAGTTCCTCTGAGGGACGTGCTGGAGCAGCACAAGTCGGCGCTTAAAAATCAGCTGGACGCTGTGCGCAACAGGTACAAACTTCAGTGCTTTTAATACATAATGAATTCTGTTTTTGCATTTAGAGGATCGTGTAAATATTCAAAAAATAATGAATTATTATAATGGAACTAATCTGTGTTCATCTTTTTTATCATTCTCCTGGTAGACTACCTCAGCTGACGGCTGCCATTGATCTTGTGAATGAGATCTCCAAGCAGCTTACAGAGCGGAAAAATGAGGCAGTTACTGAAATAAGTAACACTTTTGACGAGCTGGAGAAGGCCTTACACCAACGCAAGACTGCTCTCATTACTGAGGTGGAAAATATCTGCAGCACCAAGCAGAAGGTCAGAGGTCTTTCTGTTTTTTTTTTCTCTTAATGGGAAAAACTGAAAATATGCTGTCTATATATTTCACATTTTAGTCCAGGCACCGCTAACTGTCAGCTTCTGTCTCCTTGGATATTCTTAGGTGCTTCAAGCCCAGCTGACCTCTTTGCTTCAGGGCAAAGAGAACATTCAGAGCAGCTGCAACTTCACCGAGCAGGCCCTGAGCCATGGCAGTGCCACTGAGGTCCTGTTGGTCCAGAAACAGATGGGTGAGCGGGTCAGTGCCCTGGCACGACACACTTTTCCTGAGCAACCCCACGAAAACGGACATCTGGAATGCCAGGTAGAGACTGATGGACTGAGACGCTCCATCCAGAACCTGGGAGTCCTGATCACAACAGGTGCTGTCGGCCATACGAGTGTTGCCACTGGTGAGGGCCTGCGACACGCACTGGTCAGCCAGCACACTACTGTCACAGTCACTACTAAAGACAAGGATGGAGAGCTTGTGAAGACTGGTAATGCTGCTCTGAGGGCAGAGATTGTCTCTGCAGATGGAGTGTGCACTGAAGCCGAGGTGGTGGACAACAAGAACGGCACCTACGAGGTTGGATATACGATCCGTTCAGAGGGAGAGTTCACCTTCTCTTTGCTGCTGTATGAACAGCCTGTTAGGGGCAGTCCGTTCCGTCTGCGTGCCGTCAAGCCGTCAGATGTCCTGCAGTCGCCAGACGACGTGAAGAGGAGAGTCAAGTCCCCGAGTGGAGGGGGAGGTCATGTTCGACAGAAGGCCGTGCGCCGGCCCTCCAGCATGTACAGCACCACCAAGAAAAAGGAAAACCCAATAGAGGATGAGCTGATCTACAGAGTGGGTGGGTGAATACGTGGCTAGTTCTGCTCTCCATTGTGGTAACTGAGTTGTATGATCATCGTTTGAGTACCTGATGATGCAGTGTTCAGTTTAAGACCACTTTCTGTTTCCTCTGTTTAAACTCCTAAAAAGCCAAGTAAAAGCTGAACATAATGAAGAGATATTCCAAGTACAGCTGAACTGATGTGTGGATTATTTTTACACATGCATTGTGCTGAAGTATCCCGATGTCCTCTGGTTATGACAGGAACAAGAGGGCGGGATAAAGCAGAATTCACTAACCTACAAGGCATCTCGACCTCTAGTAATGGAAGGATCGTGGTGGCAGACAGCAACAACCAGTGTATACAGGTCGGTGTCTGTCACTCTCTGGAGCTACAATAAAATGCTTTATTGATTATTGCATTTTTGTAGATTTTGAGTCATTGAATTTCCTCTTTTTAAGGTATTCTCAAACGACGGCCAGTTTAAGATGAGGTTTGGGGTCAGAGGCCGCTCACCAGGGCAGCTGCAGCGCCCCACAGGGGTCACAGTGGACATGAACGGTGACATCATTGTAGCTGACTATGACAACAGGTGGATTAGCATCTTCTCCTCTGATGGCAAGTTCAAGGTAAGTGGTCTCAACCAGGTGGGGGGGAAATATATTTTCTCTGCACAAATTTGAAATGTTGCACTGAATGACCAAACTGGCCTTTGGGCGTCACAGAGCAAAATTGGTGCTGGAAGACTGATGGGACCCAAAGGTGTGGCCGTGGATAAAAATGGACACATCATCACGGTTGACAATAAAGCCTGCTGTGTCTTCATCTTCCAATCAAATGGGAAGCTGGTGACAAAGTTTGGAGCCAGGGGAACATCAGACAGACACTTTGCAGGTACTGCATAATACTCACACAGCAAATATAGCTACGATCATTTCATTAACGATGTCTCTTACAGGAAGACAAGGCGCAGATGAAACATGACGCAGAGCATGTGTTTGGGCCAGATTTACAGATTTTATTTATGTTTCAACAGGAATGTTAACGTTTTCAGTCATCAGCATGTTTCTACACACCATTTTCAAATTAATAGCTAAAGCATGCATCGCTGCTTGTTCCATAGAAATCAGCACATTTAAGGATTATTTATTGTTGCATTGATAATCTTGCACTGAAAACAAGCACCCGATCGTCATGCCACAAGACGCAGCTGTGTTCATAATGCACACCGATGCATGAGAAAGATGTGATGATTGTCCGTCCTGTCTTCAACCTCTCACTCAACCAAACTTGTTACACTTTTATATTGTGGTACACATCTTTATCATCGACTAGCTGCGTATTAGCATACATATTTGTATATATTCACGTGTAGAACCCGTTTGGAATAATACATGTAAAACTACTAGTGACGTGGTTATGAGAAATACCTCACTTTAGCTTGGGTAACATATTAGTCTGAAATACTTAATTTAGAAGTGTTTGGACACTATTAACACTTGTCGAGACCATATTCATGAAGTGACACCTCCACCTTATAAGGGCTATTCTGAGCAAAGCACATTAAGATTGTCAGTCAACGTCTTTGCTATCAATAAGCACTAACTATGAGGTTACTTAAGGAGATCTTAGTTAAAGCTAATGCAAAGAACTTTCATTTTTTTGTGGCCAACCGTGTGTGACAAAAGATGAGGATGATGAAACAAAGAAAACTCTCAGTGCCGTACATACGACCAGACCACAGAGCAGCTTCTTTCCACAGGCTGTGAGACTCCTCAATCCATCAGAATCCGACTCGGTGACAGCCAGGCATTAAGAATGACTATAATGACTCTACAGAAATAGCCAATCTTCTTGCTGATGGGTTTCGTTTGCTTATGTAGGTCATTTAGAGGGATCAGTATTAAATTGAGACTGTTGCATAACCAGCTAAATCTTCCTTATTGAATGTTCCAATCTGCCACTAATATGCATGCTAATGAGTACTAACAAATGGTTAATATGTGTACCTGAATATAAAGTGCTCCCACCGAAAGAAGGCTGTGAATGAGACTTGCTTGCATTGCTGGAATCCCTCACTGAAGTGGCTTCGGTTGTTGCACAGACAGCGAGTTGAATCTCGCCCGTTCTCTCAGTTTAATTTCTCACTTGGACCTTTTCTTTTCTTTTAGAAAAGAGTTGTGCAAACATTGCACTGGAACAAAAGCTTAGTAAATCTGGCCCTGTTTTCAGTAAGTAATCAATTCCCTGTGAATGTGAACTCTGTCATGTCTCACGTATTGTCCCACGTCAGCTCTCAGTGTCTAATTGTGACCGCTATGTGTCTTGTTTTTTTCAAAGTCCAAAAATAGTGTGGAACTTCCTTTCGTATGTTGCAAAAGCAGTTGATGACTCATCTTTCCTCTCTTGCCCTCTCTCTCTCTCTCTCTCTCTCTCTCCTGTGCTGCGTCTAGGTCCTCACTTTGTGGCTGTAAATAACAAAAATGAGATTGTGGTTACAGACTTCCATAACCATTCGGTCAAGGTATGGCTTGTTGCAACTATGTGTGTATGTTCTTTACTGTAGTAAAGCTGCTTTGGAAGTATTAAATAGCTTACAGGCAGAATATCTACAGTTTATTCCAATTAATTTCCCTTGGCAAAACCAAAGAATACCTCTCCCTTTTCCCCACAATGATGTTGCTAGTCCCTTTTTTGGTACATTTAAAACAAGCAGCAACTTAAAATCACTCAGAAAAAGCAGAATAAAACAAACATCAAGACACATAAAGAACCGCTGTTGTGCTTGATTGACTGTGATGTTTTAAACAATTTTAGCAATATGCTTGTTATCATATTCTTCTAACCCTAACCCTACCTTATCATATTTTTCTCGCCTTGTTTTTATTATGTGTGACGGCCTTTTTATTATGTGTGACAACCGCGTGTCATTATCTCTTTCCTGTGTAATCTTTCCTGCAGGTGTACAATGCAGATGGGGAGTTCCTGTTTAAATTTGGTTCCCATGGAGAGGGAAACGGCCAATTCAATGCTCCAACGGGCGTGGCTGTGGACTCCAATGGAAATATCATTGTTGCTGATTGGGGCAACAGTCGGATCCAGGTAAGCTTGAGAGAACTACATCTCACTGAATGCAGAGAGCAGATTGCCAAGTACATCACTCACTTATCCGACTTTTTCATCCACCAGGTGTTCGACAGCTCTGGGTCCTTCCTGTCCTACATCAACACATCAGCGGACCCTCTTTACGGCCCCCAGGGCCTGGCCCTCACATCTGATGGTCATGTGGCGGTGGCAGACTCTGGGAACCACTGCTTCAAGGTCTACCGCTACCTGCAGTAGAGACCCGAGGCAGCCATTTCTACACCACTTAAAGCACTGACAACGACACAACCAATGTATTCCACAGGGTGCAATGACCTTTCCAATACAGCCTTTTGATGTGCACATCAGCTGATATAATTAAGTGTCTGAACTCGAGTTTACCCTACTTATGATGTGCATTGAAGGTTTGTTTTAAAGTTGGGTAATGTAGCATCCTTGGGACAAGTAATGGACATAAAGCTAAGGCCTGGTGTTAGAACCCGTCGGTGGTATTATTAAACCACACTTTCTGTGAGACCGGACAGGGTAGGAGATAGATTGAAGTATTTAATGAGCCATAACTTGTCCAATGCATGAATTTTTACTTTATCTTATTGCCTAGACAACAACACAGTGTACCCATCAGTTGCTTTTCTCATCAACTAGTTAATGCTTACAGTGAAATGAACAGTGCTACGCTTCTCCAGCAATGAAATGTAAAAGTTGTCATTTACTGACATCACATAAAAATGTCGCCACCATCTGTGCATTGATTTGCTGTATGTACTGTATATACATAAATGTATATTGTGTATATTAGATCACTCCGTATGTATTTGCTATGATTTTGAAACACACAGCCTTTTGGCTATTCAGAGAGCAGCAGTCAAGGATTCCAGGATTTTAAAAATGTGTGTATGGCAGCTGTTAAAAAGTGTGCTTTCTAAACATACGCAGCACACGCTCAAAAGAAGAAGAGTGTCATATTTATTGCTAATGTAAGCAGCACAATAATCTTTTTTGTTAATAGCTGTTGTTTTAAAGGGAAAATACAAAATGAAAAAAATGCTAATTTATTTTATTTTATACACTAGCTCAGCATTTACAAATTATTTTTATAAATTGTTATGTTTTGGTTTCTTTCCCCTTTGGAAATTCACACTTTATCCCTTTCCCTTAAAAGGAAATCTCACCTTAAAGCAGAATTCAGTATCTCCTCTCATCTGGAAATTTTAGTCCATGTTTCCAAAGCTACAGTCCCGTCTTCGTTTTCACCCGGGATGCCATCAAATTTGTTTGGAAGCTTCTCTGTTCAGAATTAATGGCTTAAGATATGGGCTTATAGAATGATTGTTTTGCCTTTAACAATTTAAGAGCTTTATTCATTAAAGTGCTAACAACTACACACCAGAAATAACACACATATCTCAGGAAATCCATCCAGATTAGATCACCATGTCAATGGAACAACTTTTTGTATTTTTGTTTCTTTTGGTGGTATCAGATTTTTTTGGGAGACATTGGGAGCTTTGCAAGAAAACTGTTAATTTATGCAAATGCAGATCGGAAGTGAATGGGATGGAATATGAATTCTGTTTTACAGTGTCGTTTTTTTCCGCTTTCACATAGGAAACAGTTACAATATTATTAAATGATAAATTATTTGATGTCATTTGCCAGCAAACTCATCCGCGCTTTAGAATACACTCGCCTATGATACTGTTGTAAGCTATCTAACAAAACACTGTTGGATCTTAGTTTCTGCCTGCACTACATCAAACCATGACTCCCAACTGTAGAGCTACTCTGCTCTTCCTCCCCCTGGTGTTCATTCTGTGTAATGTCATAGGAAAACCTGGTGCCACAGCAGAAGAGAGACCAGGTGCAGGAAGAAGGCAAATTCCTGGTCTGACATAAAGACCCACTGTGCTGAATACCCAAACACCAACATTCACCCTTCCTAGTGTATAGACTCTATAGGCTACAGGACATGACCCAGTTTCACCCGTCGAGTCATCCAGGAAGCTGCTGTTTTTTCGTGCACCTGATCTGTTGTTTGACTTGTTGCCAAACAGGAGCCCTGACATCTTTAAAGAGTCAAAGGCTCACCTTTTTGACATGTGTCAGAAGCATTTTACCCTACTCTGTTTGTGTCACACCAATGCAAACAATTTTGTTTTCTCTATGAATATGCACTGGTAATAAAAGCACATGGTTTACTGAGTTGTTGCCTTTCCACGTGACTTCTCATTATGCTTTATATTCAGTGAGGAGAATTTGATTTGGTTCTTGTGCATGAAAGTAAATAAAGCCAAAAGTCTGCGCCAGCGAGAGCCCCTCGCTCCCACAGGAAACATTACTCCTGAAGTACCTGAAACGCGTCGTCACTACTTTTGCCTTTAATTCCAGGACTTGGTGACATCACAGTACATCATCCTGTCACATGTTTGCACGTTATATGATTATATTCACAGTAGAAGTGAAGCTAACAGGAAGTTGAAAGAACACAGCACACAGAGTCACGGTGAATGGTGCTGGCTCAGGCATTTGTCAGCTGACCAGTCAAGGCAGATTGGGTATTAAGACAGGAGCTCAAACAGCATCTCAGAAAATCGATGCATTTTCTGAGCATTAAAGCATGTAAACCTATGCAAGTAGTAACCAGTAAATTATGAACCTGAAAATGAGCACACGTCTCCTGTAAGTAGATCACGGTTGGTCAACATCTTGTGAATTGAAATCTGGATTTCAAAATCCTGAAATCAATAATAAGAGCAGCCTCTGAATAGATATTTATGGTTTTGCATTTGATTTCTCAGACGTCCATTTCGCATTTTCACATAAAAGGGACAGACTGGATCAATAGGTATAATTATGGATTCATGGCAATTATTTTTACTCCAGCTATTTAAAGAAAAGTTTAGGCGACCAGTAAATAACTGGTATAACTGGTAGACACTCCCTAAGACACTGCCCAACTACAGCAACAAGCTAAAAGGACAAAACATTTCACGATGTTTTCTTGAAAAATTATTTATTTGCAGACCACGCTGTGCTTCTGGTCTATGTTACAAATACTTACAGCACATACAGTATGCATTTTTTGAAACAATAACCATTCCCGAAAACATCCAGATGGTATATTTATAGGTAATACATATGTATATACATACATACATGTGCATAAAAAAAAGCTCAGAATGCACTCAAAGCATTAGAGTGGGATAAAAGGACCACAGTACATTGATACAGTGTCAAACTATAGATAAGCAAGCAAATTGTGCACTGACAAAAACCAAAACAAATCAAACTTGGGGTAAACATTTCATGAAGGTATGATATCACAGGTTGCATAGAATTGTTTTCAATTTCAAAATAAGATTGCAAATAAACACAACATTTAAAAAGAAGTGAGTATGAAGTTAATATGATATATGAGGTAATCAGAGTTTATGGCAGTCCGGTGCCTGGATCTGTGAAAACAAACATAAAAACACTGATACATAGAAAAGCTCGTATGATGTTCACTTTATACACACAAGGATTTAATGTGAAAATGGAACATAACCTGTATGTGTGTGTTGTATATTGAAGTCATACAGCTTGGAGAAAGACAGGTTGAAAGAAAAAAATGTAGAAGTGAGAGGAAAAGATATATGATTTATACCGGTACTGAATAACAAAAAAATAAATAAATACATTTCAAACTAATGAATCAGAGCACAGCAGTTCTGACAATAAAGACGCTGACTGAGGGTAAAACATTTCATTTCCCTTTGAGTGAAATCTGCGAAACATCTTGGACGATATTTTGAGAACAGCACAGTCGACACATAGCCCTGTTGTGAGATGGATCTGGCATCCCAGCGATTTCTACTAAGCTACAGTAGTCAACAATTTTTTTAAAATTTAGCAAAGCAGTTGTGCCAAGAGTGAAAATAGTTCCCGTTGGAAAGAGTGGATTTGGAGCCGCTACTATACTACACTGTACATTGCAGACCAGCTGTCTTGAACGTCGCTTCAATATTACGGACTCTAACAGTTTAACTTCTCTTATTTGATTTAGTGCCATGTGTCAATTATAAGGTGTAAAAATTATAGTGTTTAACAACTACATTAGGGGGAATTGATTAAAAAAAACAAACTATTAGCTTGTGATAAATAATGTTTTCATGGTATATATTGTAAATACAAACTGGTGGAAATTACAGTAGATTAGACGCATTTTTCACAATTCCATTCAAATCAGCATTTAGGCTTTTTGTTTGTTTTTTTTTGTTTTTTTTTACAGTTCGAACAAATACAAAAATAAATGCATGCAAAAACATGAACACAAAGAAACAATGTGATCACACAGGACGAACATAACGTACACCGTAAAACCTCAAAATCCTGTGATTTCTTAGGCACGCACTGAATCTACAGTAAGGACAAATCATTCTCTATAAGAACAGACAGGTTTACCCAGTGTAAGCAAACTATGGACAGTGTCTCGATGCAGCAAATCAAACATACAAAGCTTGTTTTTAACAACTACAGTTTGCAAAAAAACATCCACCTTCTCTCGACCTACACCAAATGCCATTCAAGTTAGAAGGCATCTTCTATAGCACCTTTGGAAACGTAGTAACACCTTTTTTGGATCAAGTGGCATCAGAAGCAAATCAATATGTGAGTGCTGACAACTTGACAAGTGCCTTAAAACAGCTGCTAACAAAGTCCATCTCCAAGTTAGTGTCCAGCCCACCCCCCCGGCCGTGGAAGTGATGCAGTATTTCAAGTAGATTTCTGAACATGAACAAAGCTCTTGTAGTTTGTGTCGCTTCACACACAATCTTCAATTTGTATTATCTAAATGTGAGGCACTTGCAAAACAAAAATATCAACTGAAACGTTCAATCATCAGTCTGTTAGACCTCTGAGCTGTCACTGCTGCTGACGACTTGTGTCATCATGGGCTCCGTGCTGCTGGAGTTCTTGGGTACGTCTTTCTTCTCTCGCTTGGACCGGATGAGTACGACCACCACGATGACGATGAGCACCGTGAGGAGCAGTCCCACAAAGACACCAATGATCAATACTAGTCTGTCGTCGCTGTTGTCTCTCTGGTTGAGCTCACGGGGGACGATCCCTTTGGTGGAGATCTCCCTCTCAGGGCTCGTCCTCCGCTGGCTGCTGCGGTCCAGCGCAATGTGGAGGATGTTGGTGCCGCGGTTGTTACTCACTCCAATCTCCTCTATTACGTCTGGCACGTCGTTGGCTGATCTTCTGATGCGATGTTGACCCTTTGGAAGCAGATCAGTGTGCTGGCTCATGACATGGTACTCCAGGCTTCTCTTGCCTATGCCACGGTTGGCGTTGTCCCGAGAACGGACAGTGTAGATGGTGTGAATGTACCACTCTCTCCCTGCAGACACCTGGACAGAACAACAGTTACTGTTTAAAGACTGACACCTGCAGATCATTTAACACAGCTTTAATCAGGGCGCCGGATCCTTTTGTTGATCCTCAAGGGTTCAGTGATTAAAGAAAAAAAACATGAAACATTTAATATTAAGTCTTTGTACTGTTTTCAATTGAGTATGTGTTAAAAAGAATTAGCAAATTATCACATTTTGTTTCATTCATTGTTTCACACAGGAGTTGTAAAAGCCAGCTAACATGTTGAAATGCAAAAAGGCTTTCATTAAATGCAGAAAGTGCCAGGACAGTGAGTCCCTTTTTCTCTCAGCTTGTTAGGAAGAAAAAGTAAACTATCCATGGAAAAAACATCTTTTGAGGTCACTTTCCATGACTTTTACAGTATATTTTCATCTTCCTCTCTACACAGCGGGATGCCACCGTTCACACCAGCTCTCTCAGAACTACGAGCCAGGCTGATTTAATGGCCAAACAAAACGTAAATTCCAGCACTGGAGTGCATCCCAGATCAGTGAATGGACTATTCAAGGGTGTGTACTGAATGTGGTTCTGGCACTGACCTGGAAGAGAGCTGAGGAATCTAATCTGAAACCATCTGACCCAGGTTGCCTCACGAGAGGTAAAGCGCCTGGGTCATCCACTGCCAGGAAGGCTTTGAAGGCCACATTTCCAAATGTGCGGGCCTGGGTCTCTGGCTGGGCCTTGTCCTGGGATGAGAAGAAGGAATATTCAGGTTTGAACAGACTCAAAGCACATGGAACATCATAAGACATATACTTCTGTTGCTTACAATTATCTTGAATCTGTAGAGTAGTGATGGAGCATCAGCCAGACAGCCAAACTCAAAGTTGCTGGGATTGTACTTGGGGACATATCCATCAGCTCCGGTGCACAGGAACACTTTCTCTATATTACAGATAAAGGAGTCGCCCAGGTTCTGCACCGGATCCACCATCACTCGAGCGTAAATTGTGTCCCCTGAATGGGGAAGGGAATACAGTTTTCATCACAGCAAAACACATGTAACATATCGCAACTGCACAATACTGAGCGAAACATTCAGCTGAAACAACTCTTTTCATCTTGGCAACAAAAGCTTTCCGCACTCTTCAAGATGTTGTTGAGAAAAATAAAACCCAGGCTCTTATAATTAGCTTGGCTTTGAAAAAGACATGAAAGTGGTCAAAAGTTATGGCGGCCTCATTTTCCACTAGTTTCATCCTGATCAGGAAATAATGGGGAATACAATAAATAAACATACATTTTCATCACACAGGGAATAGTTATTTATGTCATTGTTGCTTTTGTATAATATGCAAACTTTTGGAGAAGTTTTATGCTTATTATTGCCTTACCCTGTGAGAATGCAGTGTCACTCTCCTGCCCGAAACCCATGGAGCCGTCAGAGAGCCAGAGCATCCGTTTAGAGAGTAAGATCATCTGCGTGTTCAGACTGAACTCAGCAGCCACGGGGTCGCTAACCTAGAAACACATGAACACAAGCAAACAAACCATATTTAGAGAAAAAGTGATGTTACTATATATATATTGATATATACTAGGTCAGAGGTGTCAAACTCAATTTCATCCTGGGCCACATCAGCTCCTCTCTCCCACAGAAAACACTGCTCCTGAAGTGCCTGAAACGCCTCGTCAGTAGTCCCGTCTATAATTCCTTGACTTTTTGACATCACACTATTTCATCATGTTGTCATTTTATGACTATACACATGGTAGAAGTGAAGCCAACTGGAAGCTGAAGACATGACAGAGCCGACCAGAGACGACTGAACAGTGCTGGCTCAGGCTTGTGTGAGCTGACCAATCAGAGCAGACTGGGTATTCAGAAGGGGGGGCCTTAAAGAGACAGAAGCTAAAAGAGAGTGTGTCAGACAGAGGGGGGATAAAGTGCTTCAGGACTCGACAGTAGGAGGAAATAGTTGTGTTCTTTGAGAATTAAAGCATGTGAACCATTTGAACCTATCTGAGTAGTAACCAAAATCAAAAGGCCTCAATTGTGACAAGTCCTTTAGGTAAACAATTTTTTTTTTATTCAAGTCCATGTACCAATCAATTTATTTATAATACATGAAGAATGTCTGT
>OMLP01028472.1:64953-104131 GCA_900302685.1 Spondyliosoma cantharus
TGTCTGTTTATTTGTAGACTTGTCAGTGGGGACATTAGAAGAAAATGCTCAATAGTGTACATTCAGAGTCTTGCTTTTTAGTTACAATGCTCACAAAATTCATATTCTGAATATATTCTGGATTCGTATTCTGGATAATAAATCAAATGGTTGGTGGTTAGATGTTAGCATCATCATCAGGATGCAGCTAAATGGTCTTAAAAGGGGATGTGGATGAGAGATCTGTTCCTGTCAGGGTAAGAGAGATGAGTTGCAGTTTTATGAGTACTCGATTAGATGTGAACCAGGAGGGAGTTTCCTCTGAGATTTTTCAAGGGATTAGAGGCAACAAAATAACTGACTGAACAGGAGCCAAGCTGTGTGGCTGACAGGAAAAAATGACGGAGGAGGGGTGAATTAATGAAAAATGTGTTTTCCTCATTTAACTTTCATAAAGATTCATATTAACATATTTTAAATAGTTTGTAGAGTCCAAGTAATATGTATTAAATTGATGATTTCCATCAGTGCAATCAGTGCAGCTGTTTCAACTGAGATAACAGAGCCTCGTGTGTGTTTTGAAAATCGCATTTTTATTTTGGTGTCAATGTGAGCCTAGTTTGCTGACTACATTTCCCTGCAAGGTTCAATAAACTTTCACATTTTTCCGATTTGACAAGATGAGTTCACCTGCTGAAAGCGGATGTCCACATCGAAGGTGAGAGGCTCTCTGGGATTACAGACAGCAGGGATGGTGTACTCCAGGCTGGGAGGGGATGTACACGGGAGCAGCTTCACTGTGTATGTGCCAGAGTAGTCACGCACCTGAGAGGGGAAAGTATATTCAGTAAGGATTAACAAAAGTGAAACAATTAATCTGCTGTATGGGGAAAAAAAAAGGTTTACTCACGGCAAAGTCAGAGACAAATGTCCACTGCTGGATGGGCTGGTTGTAGGTCGGCTCATTCCTCACAAGACTGAGGTTAAAGGTCAAACCAGGGTGGTCCGGACACATGACCATGGAGGTAAGTGGTGAAGCTGAGGGGAAAATACATCAATCATCATATAATCACTATGCTCAGTTGCAAGTTAAAATACGTAAAACATAATACACATAATTGATAAATGGACCATCAATCTTTTAAATAAAGATGAACATGCTATAAAAAGAGAATTATAGTTTAAAGTTTGAACAGGTAGAACAGAAAAATAAACAACAACAATAAAAAAAAAAATAACAATTTCTACTTTGATGCAAAATATAATGACATACCCTCAATCAGCATCATATATCACATCCAATTTAGACTGTTAAACACTCATCACTTCTGTATGACATACTGTACCTGGATGTGTAAACACAAACAGGCCTCTGAATCGAGCCTCGGTGCGGAAGTTGACTACCAGTTTTCCATGGCCGTTTATACGCATGCTGGTTGGGTACAGGGCACCTGTAAAGACAGTCACAGGCAGCTTTTATTTTGGCTAATTCATTTACAATAACTTATTTAGGGAAGATCACACATTTTAGATCATTGTTCTTCTGATCATTCTTATTTTGGTAACTCGTTCAAGACTCACCTTGTAATTCGGCCTCTGGTGGGCTACCGATTCCATCCCTCCATAAGATGGCAGTGTCGTACACAAATGTGAGCCGCAGCTCTGACTGCAAGTCAAAGTGCTGCCATCCTCCTGCTCCCACTGGAGAGTGGAAGACATATGATACATGGAGCGGGACTCGTAGGGTCACATAGGACTGGACCAGGTTCAGCACCTGCAGTGAAAACCAACATGTTGTGTCAAAGCAAAAAAAAATTCTTCCTTTGCAGATTTACCTTAACCTTAATATAGAGAAATAAAGAACATGTGTAATACCTTGAGACAAAGAACAACATTCTATCACTGTGGCTTTTAAAAGCAAGTTTAGTTCTTGAGAGTGCTTCATCGAGATCATGTATTAGGGAACTTTATAGCATTCATGAACTACACAAGTGCTGCAATTTTTATTTTCTTAAACAAATCAATTTAAAACATTCAGATTTCACATGTGTCCAAATCATAACGTATCGCTGTTTTTAGTTGACATCATGAAACACTAAAACACAGAATGCACTATATTTACATTCGTTGGAGTAATTGAATTGCTCATTGTCTCAAAGAGCTGTTCTAAAATGGTCAAAGGATTCCAAGTGGTGAAAGTCCTGAGAGGGAGGACTCTCTGGTATCTGCACTTTCCTCTGACCTGTGAGAGGTACCTGCCTGCACTGGCTCTGTGTTCGTGTGGAGACGTGCCTACGCCTCTGGGCGCTGAGAGCTCAGGCAAATGATTTGCAGAATGGCCTCCTGACACAACCTGCTGGGCTTTAATAGATTCCTGTGGTCGCGTTAAGCCAGGCACTAAGCCCTACACTGTGACATGACACTGGCCCCGGCCTGCACAGAGCCTGCCTGCCCACTTAGAGGAGCACTGGGGTCACAGGGCACCCACAAACAAAGGCACTTTCTTTTTCCATTGATCCGGACTCACAGATCCTGAAACTGAACCGGTGACGCATCACTCTATGAATCTACATACCGTCTTTTGCTCTGTTCACTCCAGTAACCATAGCAACCAAATCTCCATACAGAGCTGTACAAGAGCCGAATGTATACCATTCTCACCTTTGATGGAGAGACAAGGGACGAGAATAGATGTCTGTTCTTCAGGCTTTGAGATCAAAATCCTTCAGTCCTTTAAGTAACTTTCTATTTTTTTTAAAAAGCGAAGACATGAATCGCCATTTGCTCCAAAGCATGTGCGCTGTCTATTTCTGCTATTGCTACTGGCCAAGGTGAAGTTTATATTACCTGCAGCAGCTTGCCTTCCTGTCGAGACATGTTTATTACTGCCACATTCACATTTAAATTATGTGGCTGCAGGCAACAAAGTTCTACTTGTTGAGAAAAGGATGTTATCACCTGGGTGATGCCTTTCTTATTAAATGAACCCGAAGCCATGTAAAATGAGAAACTGCCATTACAATAAGAAACTAATATACACTCTTCCATACCTTCCGAGCCAAAATATATTTGCAAGTGCTGTAGGCTTTAATTAATGATGGAGAGAGTGGTGGAGGTTTTCACCATGATGTGCCCCGTGCACTCTTCCAGCCTTTATCAACACTCTTCCTTAATTAACTGCAAGTCAACTAAGAGTAGCTTTCCAAGGTGAATGCAAATGTCTAAGGCTGTGAGGCACAAGAAGGCTTCCAGATCGCCTCCTTTCAGCTCGGCATTTAACAGCTGCTGCTGCTGCAAACAGCATATTGTGCACAATGTGTAACAGAAGAACAGAGATTTTTATGAGGGCTGCTGTTATTAACTTGCCACTTTGACAAGTCAAATAACCGGTCTGGCCAGGAGTCGAAGGAAGCAGGGCGTCAGGTTAGTCATTACCACGGAGGTTAACATGGGTCTCCAGACAATAATAGATGACTATTCTACAGGCTAGTATTTACTTTAGGATTTTTAAAGGAAAACCAAGAAGGCAAGCAGAGTTTTAATATGCCTGTAAATGATTAATGAGGATTGAAAATCCAGGAGCATTTTGAAATGAAAGTGAGCGAGACTTGTTATAGGACACAACAGACCGGTGACTGCTGAGTCCACATTCCTATCCTCATGGGGGTCTGCTGCTTTATTGAACTGACTCCTTGCACTTCATGTCTAGCAATGACAAAAGGGGTCAGAGGTGAACTGAACGTCAAAGGTGGGGCTGATTACCTGTCCATCAGTCCCGATGGTGCCTCCACAGTCACTGAGCAGCTCAGACATGTCATAGTAGCTGGTGAATTCCCACAAACAAGCCTCCAAGTTGAGGTTCCGGTAGAATCGCAGTGTGCTGGATCCCCTGAGGGAAGTGCTGTACTGGTAAGGGGCCGTCTCGCCGATCACTTCCGGATTTTTGGTGGCTTCGGTGAGGAAGCTGTGGCGAGTCTTGACCTCAGTGTAGTCCAACAAATTGGAGCAACGATGGTTGCCAACACGGGTACCGTCAGGGCTCAGCGTGAGCTCGAAGTTGGACAGGTCCCGGGTGGACACTACAGGCAACATACCTGAGGGAGGATACACACAAAGAAGTCAGATAGTGGACGCAGGGATGTTAGATTAACAATTAAGGAAAAGTAACTGAAGTAGTTTCTTGTTAAGAGATTGTGGTTAAGTGACACATGGAACCAAGATTTCAAAGACCTTCTCAGCTTGAGCAGGGTTCAAAACCAAAAACCTGCAAGTGATATTATAAGTGACAAAAAATGTTCTGTTTTGTTATTATTTCATAATGAATCCATTAACAATACACATATAAGATAAATCAAATTTATATAGACAATAACAAATAACATGCCTGTCATGGCCCTGAGCTTTAGTTCAGTTTTTTCCTCATCTGATTTACACTTTGTGTTTTTCTCGCCTTTTTGTTTGTCCCATTAGTTTCACCTGTCCCTAATGTTGTTTGTTCGTCTGTGTATTCTTTGTCAGTTCTTTAGTCTGGTGTTTTCCCCAATGCCTGTATTTCTCCCCATGTTCCTACTTCCACTCATTTCTGTGGAAATGATTTCTTATCTGAAGGAAATGACAGGGGCAATCAAATTCCTAAAAAAAGCCTGTCAGCAGTAATGAGTGGCAGTGAAAGTCCATTTAGTCTTTTAGTCAGTCTTTTCTTAAATCGAGAACCACAGGCAATTGGAAATACGTTGATAAAACTAACACATTTCTCTTGTGTCTATCAGGTTGTCTTTTGTAAAAGAAACCCAGTAGATGGATGTAACTTCTTCTAAATATTCAATCTCCTCTTACCATCAATGTGAGGCATGGTGACAGTTATTTTGATGAGGTTGGGGTGCTCCGTGTCTTCTGTTCCAGTGTACCTCAGCTTGGCAGAGAAGGGCTCGGCCCCCACAGTGCCTGCGACACGAGGCTGGCACATTCCTGCAACGGTGCCGTACACAAACAAACATCAAATGTTTTGTTTTCCCGAAGAATTCCTCCACAGAATATTCTTTTATGTTTCAGCTTTCTGTCACAGCAAGTACTGCAGCAAAATGGAGCCAGCATCTGCTTATCGTGCTGAACCATTTCCATGAGAGAGACCGAACATTTCAAGCAAGAGAATGAGTTGCACTCACCCTCGTCCATGCTGATGGACACGATGGGGCTACTGAGCTCCAGGCCTTCATCCCCGTTTGTGTTCACGCCCCTCGCTGCACACTGGACCCTGGAACCAGCCTGGAAGTAGACTGAGTCCAAGGTGATGAGCTTGGAGGAGGTGAAGAAGGTATCAAAGTCGACCTCTCTCAAAGGACTGGTGACGCCATCGGGGCCGGTGGGGGCACTTACGAGCCAGCGATAACGAGTCAGGGTGTTGTTGATGTTCTCGCTTACACAGATGGAGCCTGTTTTGTCATAATCTGGGTACTTTGGGTTACAGGCCTGGAAAAGAGTAAAAAAACATGATGCTCGCGAGTGAAATGAACCCAAGAATCACTGCAGCCGTCAAAGTCATTTCTGTACACTCCTGATGAGCCCTCAAGGTAGCTGATAATTAAGCTGATAATTAAGCGTGTGTACATCTGCTAAACTACCTAGCTATTAGTATTTACGTGTTTTCACTGTCAAAAAGTCTCGTTAAATGAATCATTAGAAGAGTAAACGATAAGTAAAGGAAGTGTTTATTGGACTATCACTTGGGACATACAGTGACACAAATGACAGGGTATCCGGCCACAGGGAGAGCGTCTCTGCTCCTGACGATGTCATCGTAATGCAACAGCGAAACCACTCTGGGCACCGAGGGGAATGTGACATCCGCCATGCTGTTGGTCTCCTCGATATAGATTATGGCTTTGCTCATCTGTTGATTGACAAGCAAGGGCAATTAAGATGCTGTTAACAGAGAGAACATTGCTGCTGCCTTCTGACGTGATGGATAGCCAGGTAGTTACACACTTGACAGTTAAATTATATGCTAATTTGGCTTAATTTTCACCTTTGTCTCTGCCACCATGTTCTCATCAGGCTTCAGGTGCACAGTGAACGCCTCCCTCATTTCTCTCACACCATCGTACAAAACCTCCACCTCCACATAGTGCTCCTTGTCACCCTCTTTGAACACAATTTCTGCCAAGAAAGATTAGAATGAGAAACGTTTTTGTAGCAAATTTAAAACAAATTTTGCCCTGATTTAAAAAAAAAAAAGAGAGAAAAGAAAAAGTGATTTACCTTCGGATATAGGATGGTAGTCCTCCCCAGACGTAGCAGATCCATCTTTGGTGTGAACTCGGACAACAGAGACCTTGGAGGTGTCTCCGACACGCAAAACTGGGATCTTCACCACAGCCACTTGGCCACTTTCCTTTGGCTCATTCACACTGAATTTGGTCTCTCCAAACCTAATAATCGCCTCTAAGAAAGCATAGCGTTTCAGTTTCAGTCACAGACATTACAGTATGCCATAAATTAAAGCCCCTGTATGCACAACTTTCTGAATTTGTTGGCACAGTGGTAATATCATAAAGGATGCAATGGTGGATCTGGGGAAATCAAGATAAATGGGCTGACACACAGACTGAACAAATTGTCTCAATTTTCTACAAACAAATATTAAAAGGTGCTATAATCATAAAAAAAAAAAGTCTGTATACGGAGGCAATTAGTAAGATATATTGTAAGGAACAGCGTGCGAGAAGAAAACAAAGCACTCTTACTGTCTGCATCATCTTTTATCTTGATGAGTGTTTCATTCTGTCCTCCGATAGATGCTCCAAACGGAGATTCACTCTTGGGGCTTCCCAACACCAGACGGAGCTCTTCCTCTTCTTCATGTTCTGTGTCGTCAACTAGTACCAGCACACAAGGCTTTTCTATCTCTCCTAAACAAAAGAGAAAGGGGAAATGAGTTTAAGCAACACAAAATCCTTGCATGAATTTTAATCAGTAAAGAAAACAAGAAAATGAAGAGGTGGGTACCAGGTAAGAAGGTGATGATGGAAGCATCTGTGTTTGGCCTCTCATCAAAGTCCATCATGACCTGGGCTGTCCCCTGTCGGCTGTAACAGCGTACCGTGGACTTGTAGCTGATATCACCACTACGGTAAACGGTGACTAAGATCTGTCCTGAGTTCTCATTGCCCACATACACAGACTCACGAAACTGCACCTTTGGCACTGGAGGAACAATAATTACACTCATAAATCAACATCAGAAAAATACAGCGTACAAATCCCTGGGTGTACCTTTGGAATGAATTTTGATTACTCACAGTCTGAAACAGAGTCATTGATGAGGATGGTAGCCTTGCTCGGCTCCCCAAGAATCCCATTCATAGGCATCCGCAGTACCAGTTCAAACTTCTCTGGCCCCTCCAGCACCGGCTGGCCCAGGTCATCCAGGATGATCACACGAAACGTCTGCATGGCGACCCCCGGTGCGAAGTCCAGATTCCGGCTGATCCCGACGTAATCCACACCAGCTGCTCCACAACACAATATAGGTCAGACATATTTTAAAGAACAGACTGCTTGTGGGTAATAGTGGTTGTAGCACAAATGGACTACAGTACGTGATCATATTTCAACAGCAGTTCTCATGTTACTTGATAATTCATTTGCAAATGTCAGGCAGCAAGCAAGATGAAAGGATATGCACTGTGTGCTGACAATGTGATGCGTTCTATCTCGTGGTCGATAGTGATGATCAGTTGGAATTTGGTGCGTGATTAAACGAGAGCTGTAAGAAACTGGATATCTCCCCGAGCGCAAACAGGTTATTCACTTGCCATTCTTTGAAGCGTCTGGGTATTGAGAGCTCACCCTTTGCCCGTAGGCTTTTCTCATGTACTTATGACCCAGTTATGTGCCTAAGTGTGGGCTTGCATTTCTACCGTGCTGCATATGATTAGATGCTAGTTATTTTTACCATTATAACGCAGGCAAGAGCAGAGATGTTAAGAATCTGCACAAGCGGGAGAAGACTGCCTGAGGGCAGGAGATAATAGAGGCTGTAGGGAAGGCTGGAGGAGATGGTAACCAGTCTTAGAGTACAAAGCGCTTACCAGTGTGCAGAACAATCGCTATGCATTCCTAAAGCTATGTCCTCACTCAAACCACCATTATCCTCACAACACAGTGTATATCCGATTCCTACAAAAGCCAGGGCCCAACAGGCGGGCCCAACAGGCGAGCCCTGACTTCGCCCCCGACCTGAAACGATGTTTACATTCCCCGGGTCAGCCACCCAACATATTCACTGTTAACTCTTCTTGGACTCCTGAGCTCAGGTAAACAAAAAAGTGACAGGGTGATGACTTCAGTTTATTGTTTTCTGTGCTTTATGTTCCTCTAAGCACTAAATTGCTAAAGCTGTCAGAAAAAGGCGCCTGGCAGGTACACATACCCTCAGCTGAGACAGGATCTGTCTTTCTGGAGCGCACTGTGACGGTTCCTCCTTTGGAAAGGTCAGTCCCTGTCCTCCACACCTGCACCTCCACGAAGCCATCACTCTCATCCACGTGGTAGCCTGTGTTGCCGAAGTAGAAGATGGGAGCTGGGAAGAACAACAAAGGAAAAAGGGAAGGAGATGAGGAAAAGCGTGCAGGAGGATGTAATCCATAATCATCTTGTTTCACAACAGGATACCTGGATGTCTGTTGTAATTGCGGAGTTGAATCTGTAATAGCTAGAATGCTCTGTAAGATTACCGCTGATTACAGGAGAAATTGGGGGAATGTTTCCATCGAAACACCAGCAGGTAGTCAACACTGTAATTGCAGCCCTTTAAACAACACTTTCTAACTTCCTGTAATGATGTTTGGGGGGGGGGGAGACAAAAAGCTACCTGAAGGCAGGAGTGAATTTCCTGGTTTTGTTGTTGATGGGTCTGGTGTTGGAGTTGACTTTGATAGTGACGGTTCTGAGGCAGACAGGAGGCCTGACAGGAGGTCTGGGGGATGTAAAGCTCCATGTGCCAGCCCAGGCCTGCCTGACTGCAATTAGTGTTTCTACGAGCTGAGATTCCACTGCAGCCAAACTCACCCACTATTATTCTATTTAACCCTTTCAGACCCTTTCTGTTTTGTCTCAGTGACGTACAACATGTCATCTCTTGAGAAACAATGCCTTAAGGGCTTGGACCTCTGCATACCCACCCTTTGGTTGGTGCAGTCAGCGACTGTCACACCGAGAGAACAGCCATCACAAACAGACTATTTATGGACTCAAACTGCAGGGAGACAGTCATATTCCTTTAGAGCAATACAGAAATAACCCAAGCAGCCAAAAGCTGAAAGCAATTCAAAAAAGCAATTTTTACTTGCATAACGCACATAGTCTGATAATTGATCAAATACATCATTGTTAGAATGACTAATGGGAGCAAGCCACTACTGAGTGGTGAAAACTGTGTGCTTTTGAGAGCAACTGTGACCAAATAATGAATAAATTAAATGAATGGCAATGGCCATGGGCAGAGTTGTGGTTTCCATGACAATGGAAGTCTGCACCTACAAAACGGTACTTAGCTGTTTCTCATCGCACAGTACGCGGCAAAAAAGAGAGTGGGGATGTGCAACCGGGTGATAAATGCAAAAAATAAAAGCAAAAACAAATCCATACTGTTGTAACTACATGATTATGTTATCTAATGAAACAAAATACAAGAGCAAGGAAAAAAGAGATTAACTGTCAGTCAACAGTGCTGCCAGGCACAATTACTGATCGGGAAAAAAAAAACCTGTTTATTATTTTGCGCTGTATCATTATTCGTTCACGTAATCTGAGTCTTAGAAGAAATTGCATTGCATTTTGATGCAGTCTGCTTTGGCGGTAACAGCTCTATAGTGACAAGATAAGACAAGTTCTGAAAGGGAAATCATCTTTTTAGGCTAAGCCTTGGGGTTTGTGGTTCTCAGAGGAGCCATCTCTGCAGCTGAAATAATATTTCTCCTAAGAGCAGGCAAAGGACAGAAAACTTTTATACTTTAATCTGTCCTGAGAGCACAGCCGGGACAATGAGTGCTGCATCAAGAGGCTAGCAGCTGCCAGAATTTCTCCCCACAGAGAACCCAAACAAAGATGGTTTTGGCTGTCTGTAGTGGCTCCCCAACAGGAGGAGTAATCAGATCTACTAGCCTGAGGTTGGCAGCCAGGAACTCGGGCCCTGTTGTACTAGTCCAGTAATCAGATAAGGTTTGTGAAGCAGACAACCTGCGAGCTTCAAAGAGTTACGGCCCATTAACTGAAAGGTAAACCACTGGCTCCTGGACTCCATCCGCCGAACCAGCAGCAGCCTCCTACACCACGCAGCACATCTAAGGTTACCTGAATGCAAGTGGCAATGATCCACATTTAGATCCACTTATCATCTAAAATTATGTAAGGTGTGTCAACCTTCATTCATCCAAAAAAAAAATAATATATTATAAGATTTTACATACTTGTTGTATGATTGTATGATTTTTGTATTACTACTGTTGTTTGTACAAACAAGTTAACCCATTTAGTTACAACAGCCACCTACGTAGGTCATTATGGTGGCTGACTTATTACAATTTACATACAAAGCCAAACAAAGAAAATATCATCCCTGTTGCATATATGTGAACATAAAGTAAAATAACAGGCACAAGAAGAGATACAGGCATCCCTAAGGGGGCTGTTACACTCCCACTGACTGCCTGATTTCACTTGAACTTTGTATGACATTCCCGCAGCGCTAAGTGGCTTCTCTAATGGTGAGATTCAATTGAGCCCTGGCAAATGCTCCTCTGCCCACTGTGTTCTCGACAAATCTCTCTCCAGCAGCAAAAGCATACAAAAGCAGCTCCATATTCAATACAGAATAATCTGCAACTTTAAACACTGACGACTGTGAGAAACACTTGAATGTTCAAAGAAGGCCCTGGATTCAGCGTCTGATGACTGTTGATTAAAGTCAGCAGCTCTCCGCTTAAGTACTTTGGACATCTGTTTATATCTGAATGAACGGGAATCCAGGTGAGGCATAATGACAGGGTTCGTGGGTTCCCCCTCGATTCATCCCCATCCAGGATATAATGCACACGCATGGGATCCGCCCATCTTTAAAACAGCTCATAATCATACCTTCAGAACCAGAGAGAAATTTACGGGCAACTGACGAGAGTCTATAAATACACGAGTCAAGTCCTGCCGTACAAGCATTCTCTTGTCTTACAGCCCCAACCACCAAAACATTTTCCCGGATGCAGAGTCAATATCAAACAGCAATTACCTCTACAAGAAAGGACAAGTTTCTCCAAACCCATCACAGCCAAAAGGCCTGAGTGGAAACTGTAAGGATGTGGCCGTTTACGTGCAGATGGTCCGCCGCTGGGAAAATTGCAAGTATTGCGAGCATAGCAGCTGTCCATGCCTGCGACTGTAGAATACCTGGCTAGCTTGTAAACGTTACAGTCAAACATGCCACGTTGGCAGAAGATTGACTTTTATGTAGAAAGAAGGGAAAACATAATTCATGTTGCTAGTGTAAAAAAGTCGCCAAATGTTGACATAAACTAAACTAAAGAACAATATTATTTTAGCAGCAGCTCCATAGTGTGTCTGTTTGTGCATTAACTGCTGGCATGTTGAGATGAGACAATGTGAGAAAGGCTATTAGGCTGTGTTTAGATCTCTTTTGTTCACAATATAAAACAAGAATCACTTCTAACCTTTTTTCACACATGCACACATTTCCAGCTAATTACCACAGTCCCTTTTATGTTTTCATTGACCTTGGTAATTTGTACCTCTTCCTGTTCCCATGTGTTGCTTTGTGCTGGCACTAAGTCCCGTTGTTGTTTTGTCCTTGCTTGTTATTCAGATTTACTCACTTCTGTTTATCTTTCTAATTAATTCCTCCTCTCTACTGTTTGTTTTTCAGGTAGATTTTCTTTTAGTTTTTCTACCGTTTGTGACATTATCTACTTCAGTGCCTCCAATGATAGCTGGATGAACCTGGTATAGGTTAATCTAGGTTCAGATAGAGATTCACAATAATCTAGTCTTGTTTGATAGACAGGAGACATTAGCTGATTATTTGCACCTGAGTTTCCAAAGTTTTGTCAGTTTGACTGTTAACATGAAGGGGTTCAGACTTCACACTACCCTTCACAGATCCCTCTCTGCTGAAAACACAACCTGAACAATCAGCAGGGATCAAAAGCGTAGCAAGCAGACGATGGTCCCTCACCACCTTTGCACACGTGTAGACTGACAATGTGTTCGTTGAAGAGTCTGGACCGCATTGAGTGTAACTTGAACAAACAAAACTCCAGCACTCAGATAACTGATGTGGGCAAAATTGTATTGTATTAAATCATATTATATTATGTTATATAGCATTATATTACATTATATTATATTGGTACGTTACCTTTACTTGCTTTCACAATGTAGCAATTGTACCTTGTTAGGCAATATCATAACATAAACCATGGCATGATTGAAGTTTTCCATTCATCCAAAATTCAAATGTCCCATACATACTAAGGTAACTGTTCCATTATTATCTCAGCTAATATAAAATTACTGCTGGAAATGTTTTAAATAAATTAACGCAATTTAATTTGGCAATATTGGATTTATAGAGTGGTCTAGAGACCACCCAGTGGGATTTTGTTGAGTTTTGGTTACACTTTCCGTCTGAGCTCAGTTGCCAACAAAGAAACATTAACTCATGTGCCATGCAACAGTCTGGATTCAGAACACAGATTTGAATCACTCCCTCTCTGAAAGGTGTTCTAATTAGTCAAATTATTGTTTGGGTTGGAAAGAAAACAAGCCTTATTTTCCATGGCACAGGTCTACAAAACTGGTTATTAGCAAACTCTTACTTATTTAGGTGTAAAAGCTACAAACATTCTCAGTTTGGATTCCCATAAATTGTCAGATTACCATCAGACCCTTGGCAGACAATATGAGCTCCAGCTCCGACTGTGCACGTGTGGTTTCTTGCTCGCGTTTGTTCCTTCATAGGTGGCCGAGCAGTGTGCATTTGCACAGAGCAGGGAGTGCATTCTTCGGTGCCCTGTGGCTTCTAATTTCATCACATTGTGCTACTCGGGTTTGCTGAAATGAAGACATATTGCTGGCATCCATTTTTTGCTGATATCACTAGTTTCTGTACTAAGCCTGAACTATTTGAGTCCACAGCTCAGTGGAGGTGCTTAAAGTCCAGCATGGGGAGCCCCAGCATAGAGCTCTCACAAGCAGGGACAGGTGTTCGGCCATGCACCGACTCCTTCCTCCCCTGTACAACACCCACTGGACGAGGGCTGCTATAAGAGGAATGACAAAGAGGAATGCGGTGCCCCCATTTGCCTCCCTTTCGTATATACTGGAGTTAAGAAAGGAATTATGGGCTAGAGTGTAATACCAAGCAAGAATAGCTGATCTGCCTTTCTACTCTTCCAGACGGGAGATTGGGCTTATTCTGCTTGCCTTGGAGCTATTTACCATTTACTTCACCATCAGTGCTCAAGCTATTTAATTATCACCTCCTTCAGGTAGATATGAAGTTTTGACACCACCTTATTTCTCTCCGCTCTTCACGTTTCATTTATTCAGTGGATGCTGGCAACCTAAACACCTCCAGCACCAAATCTAAATTATACTTTGGAGGTGTTGCTGCACCAACTTTTCACACATTGTGTTTGCCTGTGCATGCACATGTGCAACTGTGTGCATATGTGGGTGTTCAGGCTGATTTCAGGATCTGGTGTCGTTATAATAAGGCGGCAAGTTGTTGGACGATAGCTTCAGGTATTGTTTCTCTCCACATCAGACAGAAGGTCTCGACAAGAGAATCACAATAAATTGCACACAAAAGACGGTTCTACAAAGCAAGGCTGGTCAAGGTCTGGCTGTGATAATCATGCTGCATGGGCCACCCTTGTGAGTCTGGTGCTTGCTGACAAACGATATACAAAAGGAGATTTTGATTGTCATTCAGCCACCTGAACAAAGCCAGAGGCAAAAGAAAACATGATTGCAGATAAAGCAGGAATAAACCTGAGTACAGACTGTTAGGGCTGGTTGTCAGTCTGAGTCAAGTTAATCCTATAATGCACTGAGCCTCATTTTCTCCTGTTTCTGTGTGAAAACAGAGAACCTCTAATGAATGCAAAGGCATGCCAGGAAGTCTCAAATCTGTACAGTGAGAGCATTTTGTAGTATATTTTATAATGAAGTGGCTGTTCAAGCTCAAAAAATTTGATCACTCGAGTCATTGTTTATAACAGAAAGCACGTCAGCTCTATGAACCAGGGGCAATATAATACAGCTTTGCCTTCCATCAAACTAAAAGGGAGTAATGCATGAATATGAACATGCTGGAGGAGTAAAGGAGTAACCCATTAACCCTTTGCCTTTCCTCATCTGAGACTATTTCCGAAGCAATCTTCAAATCTTAATTCATTGTAGTACTTCCTATAATCTATGTGCTTTATTTGTTATCATCCCTGTTCCTCAAACACAATCGATCCTGATCCTAAATGTAAATGACAAGAAGCCGTATATGGCCGAGAGAGACTGTTATAGCAAGAAATTAATCAATAACTTCTCCAATCAATGAGCTCTCTGGCAGTTGTAAAGACATGCACTGTTAGTCAAAGCCATCCATAAATGCTGTGACAGTGTTTGGAAATGTTATAGCTGCACTGGTAAAACAGCAGTCTGAATGCCGTGAGGACCGACTGTTGTGCATCCTATTAAAAACTTGTGTGTCTCAGCAGCTGTCTTGGCAGTCAGCAGTCAATACCCAGGAGCAGTGGAGGTCAAAAGGCCCTGTACTCACTCTCAGGTTACACTGGACACTGCTGTAGACATTCTAACCACGTAAACCTCCTCCATCCTCAAGCAGGTCAAACAAATCCTCTTGAAGTGTGTCTGCCTTGAGTCCCACGAGGGAATTAAGAAGCAGAACAACCTGTTGCACAGTCTGAAAACTGCTGCTGTTACATTAGCCTTGAAGACAAGGCATCCAGGTTCACGGACAGATGATTCACATCCGTGACACTGAAAGAGACTTACGTCTAAAAGATTTGCTCAATATCTAAATACATTTATTGAAAGGGGAGCCAAAAACACTGAATATTTCAGTGTTGCTGCAGCTCTGGAGGTTGATTATTAGTTAGTTTCAACTGTTTTCGACAGTGACTTTTCCCCTAAGTATTAACTAACTTGATCAGTGCCATACTGCGCCCAGATCTTAACTTGCAAGGCACAGGATCATGTGATATCACAAATCCATCTTGCAGGTTTGTACCTGCACCTTTCCAGATGGCTTTGTGTAACAGACCATGTGGTGAGACAGGTTAGCTCAAACCGTGATTTTACAATTTATATTAAAGTCTATGAAATTTTAGCAGTATGTACAGTAACTGAGAGGTCTCCCACAACAGGAAGCCTCTAAGTCTGAGTAACTGGAGCAGTTGGAGAAGATTTAAAGAAACAAAATCTCAATGAAGCTAGTTTATCACACTGAGATGCAAAAACTCCACTCATTCCCCATTGGTCATGATTTTCTGACTATTTAAACCAAGCAATTAGATAGAATGTGGAACTGAATATTGCATAAGCCACCCCAATTATCTAGTTTAAACTGTATTTGATCTGAGGAAAAAAAGACAGTTCCGCAATCATGCCGGGTCTTTCCGCTCCAGCATTGCCTGCCTGCGGTCACAGAGCCCTGACTTCACAGCAGTGCTTCCGGAGATCATCAGAGTGATAGGGAACTGAGGAATGGCCGTCAGGTGTTGGGGAACAAAGAGGCGTCATGAAAATATTGGAGACTATCAGCCCTCCGGTCTGAGCCTGCAGATATGAGATAAAGGCTTCGCCTCCAGGAAGGAGGCTTGCAAACTCAAACGCTTTATCTCCCAGACATTGTCAGACAAGCACAAACACACTCAGCAAAAAATTCAAACAAAGGTACATATTTGCTGTCTGTCTGCCCACCTGCTTACCTGTATGCATTAATTTAGACAGCAAAAATATTGCAATCACAAAGGTTTTTCAGGACTCATTTTCAGCTACTGTCAAATGTGCTATTGCATTACCTATATGAAATAAACAAAGGCAACTTTAGCCAAGAAACGGATTCACTCTGCCTTTTGTTCTGGCTTTCATCAAAATGGAAAATCTTTAAAAGTCAAAGAAAAAAGCACAGAAAGAACTCTCTA
The DNA here is from genome assembly GCA_900302685.1 of Spondyliosoma cantharus. NCBI lineage: Eukaryota > Metazoa > Chordata > Actinopteri > Spariformes > Sparidae > Spondyliosoma > Spondyliosoma cantharus. Next base: position 81,168 of record OMLP01028472.1, read on the forward strand.
AATTCCACAAAGGGTTTCAATAATCAAAGCCCTTTGCTGTCTTGTCCCTGCAGAGACAACCTGACACTGTACTGCATTAACATTTCACACTTATGAACGGTGAAATGTCATCTTACCGTCTTCCATATCAGGAATGATTGTGATTCTAGCTGTGGGGAACTCTGAGCCCAGACGGCCCCCCATGGGCATGCTGAGGGTGACATTGAAACTTTCCTCGTCTTCATACAGAGAGTCATCGATGATCACAACCCGGCAGGATTTCTCCACCTCTCCCTTGTCAAAGCGCAGGATGCTGTGATGGTCCTCAGGCCTGGAGATGTAATCAGAGTAGGACAGCACTGTGGTGGGGATGGTGCCAGTGGCTGAAACTGAGGGGGCAGAAAATAGAATTACAGAAAGCAAAGTTAACGATCTAAACCCTGCATCAACACAGTGACATCAAAATCAATATACAAATATGAGTTCATCTTACTCTGAAATTGTTTCTTGATAATAATCAATGTTTACATTAACACCACCTTATGAGGTAGAGGTAGTTCTAGAGGTGTCTAGATAATGTTTCTTAACCTAGTTATTCACTGGCTACTGCCTAATGTACATACACGTCATCATTCGAGCAAAACAACCTAAACTCTTTCTCGAATTACAACAGCCCTGCTTCGACAGTAAAGAGAAACCTTCACTCTTTTGAGCTGACATGGATCTTTATCAGGTTATTTTCTTTGCACTTCCTCTTCCATTTTTAAGGATTACAGCATGCGACAACTGAACAGCTGCCATCGAGTCAGTGACAACAGACAGAGCAGCTTGTGGGTTTCTTTTTTTCTCTGGTACACTGATTAACTGTCACTTTGCACCTACATTTATGTGCAAGAATGAACAGCCCAGTCGCCTGAATAAAGAGCTGCCATTCTGTTTTTCTGCAAACCACAGAGCTTCTAAATGTGTGTGTTTTATACGTATAATGTCAACATCTCAACAATACATCTCATATTAAGTTCATGCCAGGTGGAGGAGGGGATGGTGGTGGTGTGACCGAGATGATGGGACATTTTGCTGCCATCTTTGCGTCTACAAAACCAGGAAGTTTAAGCCAAATCGTGATCTCATCTGAACCCCTACCAACAAAACCTAAAGCACAGTGTTGTCACAACATAACATTGAAAATTAAAACATTCAAATGTGTGATACATATTGAAGAAATGTTGATATGGCAGGCAAGAAATGCAAAGTCAAAATGACAAAACTGTTGCAAAAATCATTAGTAGTGAGTTATTATCAACATGGCAACCTTCACCATCTGCCACTTCAAAACATGCTGGCCGTAACAGATGCCAGTTATAGTACTTCAGCCTCAATCCACGTCTAATTTCAAGACAGAGAGGGGATCAAGAGGAGTCACGAGTGTTAAGGTCGAGCTCGTTGCTCATTTTCACCAAACTTTTCATGAAAATACAGTTCACTACTTTCTTGTGTTACCTTGCTGGGTGTAGCAGATGACCATGAGTTCCTGACTGACATCTCCACTCCTGTGTACTGGGATAAGCAGTTCACCAATGTCCTCCTCTATGTTGTACACAGCTGAGGGTATGAAGACTGTCGACTCTGTGTGTGAGAAAAATAAAAATTCAACACATCAGTTCATTACTTTTGAAATAGTGTGCTCATATCATCTGAGTTAAATACCTTTAAGTTAAGCCTTATCTGTCTCTTGGTACAAGAAAGTAGCTCATGTGTGATCTGTTCCCTGTCAAATTGAACGTGGTAAATTAAATGTCAAGTGAACTGAACTGACTGATTGGAGATGAAGAAAAGGCAAGTGCCTCAGAACATCAAATCATATGTGACATTATTTTCATCAAAAGACTTTAAACCACAGGCTTGCAGCTTACACACCGAGACCAATGACAGCTCTCATTTACAGCTCCGCTGATGGTGCTTCAATCACGTTTAATCAAAACCCTCCATCTCCTGTTTATTCATCTGCAGGAAATATTCCAACCTAGAGTCGGCTTACACTGGTACACAGAATATTACGTAGGGACAGCTGTGGTTATTGACACGGTAAGTGAAATAGATGGATGTGATCATTAAGATGTTTAGAAAAACAATACAGAATCATTTAGTGAACTGAAAACAATGTGTCCACCTAAACGTCTTGCATATTCGGTATCATTAAAGGAGTCTATTGTTGGTTGCCAGCCAAGTCGCCAGAATAAATTGCTCAAATCCTATCAGACCGTATTAGCTGACTTTTAAGGTCATTTAAGTGGAGGAGTTGGTGGTGGCGACGTTTGAGCTAGCCAAAATGGCTGCTAAGCGAGACACCACTGTTCAAGGCAGTGTTTCAACGTTTGTAAGAATGAAACCCCCGGATACATTCAATGAGACGTGAGGATATTTTCCAGCTCTGGTTGTGGAGAAAGAACCAGGTAAGCCAAAACATGATCTTCTCTTGCCCTTAGTGAATGTTTTTAGTTCAGTAACCTAGACAGAACACAAGCACAGCGTTGCCACAACATAACATTGAAAACTGAACCTAAAGAAAAGTAAAGTTTCAGCATGTCCATGGTTTGCCGAAACTTACTTGCCAACATTCATTCTGGTTATTGGGCTGTAGTTGCCCAGAAGAATTGGCTTGAATAAAAAGGTTTGTTAATTATGTTTGCAAGCAGGGACACGTTAAACAAATAGTTTTTTTCCGTTTTTCTGGCAGCTCTCCAGCTCTTTGTCTCCCTCCTTCTCTGAGCTGCAATCAGGAAGGTAATGAGTTTGCAACATTTCCACCACAGAGCTTAGACAGAAGTCTTATATCCTTCTCAGTGAGCATCACCCACATTAACGAGGTGTTGTTAAGTCAACAGGACTCGACCTTTCCTCTCCCGTCCTGGAGACCATGCAAACACTTGCGTAGGCTGATGTGGTCACTCTTCACATCTTGTTTTTTAATGCTCAGCTGCTTGCAGCCTGAGCCATTTAAGTCTGTCTGGTGTAAAATAATTTATTTCTCACAGTTTCAGGGTGGCAGCCTCTAGGCTATTCCATTTTTCTGCTCTTAGTGAAAAAACACACACAGAAAAATACATTTTTATGAGGCTTCAAAGAGTATTCGACCTTGAGAGGCCAAAACAAAATAAAACTTTAGAAACTACAAACAGTATAATGATATGTTAATAGACATATGGCTGCGTGAAGACAAAAAAGAAACAAAAATAAATTTTTCTCGTCTTGCAGAGAGATAGCTGCCAGGTCTTTTTGATTGCCCTCTAGAGGCTGACGTTCTGTGAAACAAAGTTCCAACTGAACATGTTAATTAACATAAACTGTTGACACCAAATTCCTACTTTTCACCCAGTGAAGCCCTATGGGGAGAGGAGAAGCATTATCAATATTTATATTATGCAGCTCTCCATCTCAGCTCCATTACAGTCAAGCTGTTATCACAAACACTGTTCATCTGTTCCTGTAGCGCTCATTTCACATTCGAGGGAGGTCAGCATATCTCCATATCCTTTCGACCTTGTTTATCTACACTTGTGGAATAAAAATACTGCCCATGAACACGGTTTGCTTTAAACTCATAATGTAGCTATTTTCGTAATCAAGTTGGGTTAAAGATGTTATTAATTCCCTTCCAGGTTTCAGTCTTCATTTGAATTAAGTTTGTATTTATGATATTATGTGGTCTTATGCCATCAGGCAGATGGACAGAAGCATTTCCCCAAGACATGAATAAAGCTGGGATGAGAGCAAATGAATTACTGGACCTGAACTAAGATCTGCGCAGCTAGAAAAAGATCCACAATTAGGTACTCTTAAACTAATTTGAGAAATTCAGTGTACTGAGTGACATGTAGCCTACTTTAGTGACCTGTTTGTTTTGGTTTGTTTATTTTCCCAAAAGGTGCACTGCCTTATTACCTTTTCTCTACTCTATTATAGCTCAAATTGTAAGCCCATAGTGTGTTTAATTGCTAATTGTCATAAAATGTATAGCATGTATTTTCTGCCACTAGGGGACTCTCAGTCAAAACAATGTAAACGACAGACGTAGTTTGATGATGTCATAAAGTAGCTGGGTTTTTGTGTGGTGTTTTTGCGTTATTAATCATCGGCCATTACTGATGAAAATCTATCTGATGTTTAATAATGAACACTGACTTCCTTTCTCACTCTCTGATGTATCATTTGAAATTTACTTGTGAGCTAAAGCAACAGGTGACCAAATGAAATGCAATGAAATGAAATTGCCTTGAATAAAATTATAGACTTCTCTGGGTTTGAACATTGTTAATTTTTTTTAGGATAATGTAAGTACACAACTCAACAAAGGTCTAGTTGTTTTTAAATGTTTTTAATGTGGAAATGTTACCCATCATATCTTAAAAATCACTAAAACTTACCGTATACCCACTTTAAACAAGAGAATGAAACGAAACATTTGAATTTAAATCAAATCCTGAATCAATAATAAATCAAAAGTGAAATCATTACTGACCGTCATCAGGGTCCAGGATCTCCACAGTAGCAAACTCTGGGAATTCCAGGGCCGCCATCACTGGCTCAGACAGAATGATCTGGAAGTTCTCTGACACTTCATACTCGCTGTCTGACAGGATGCGGACCTTCCAGGTGGCTGTTGTCTGGCCGGGGTTGAACTGCACCTGTTTCTGCGATTTTCCCCGGAAGTCTTTATCCTTTTCTGCAGTGACATCATTCGTGCCAATACCTTTAGAAGCACATGGAAAAAATGGTTTATCATCATAATCAGGTAACATCTGCTAAACTTGTTTAAATACTACATATCCAGTAAATATTCTTTTCATATCTACCTTTAAATAAACCGTGTATGAGTGTTCTATGAACTATGATATCTTTTTGTCAGTAAGAAAATATAATTAAACTACTGTTTTTCATCTCCTATAATGCCAGGAAAATGTCAAGCCCGAGTTGGTCTAGCCTGATAATATCTGGCCATTTTCTGGGTGCAGATTAACACCCCCAGTGTTTCAAATGGCCATGGTTGGAATAAAGCCAATTATCCCTAATGTCAGCCTGGTTGCAGCAGCAGTGGTAGATGGCTAACTTGCATTGTCTGACCTTCAGCATGTGAACTGTTTGATGGGGGCTCACAGTAACTATAGCTATGACACTTTCAGGATTCCTGTTGAGAAGGGGCACACAAGCCTCTCCATTGTCTTTGCTAACTGGCCCCACAATTCACAGCAGGGGTCCGGCAGAAAATAGAATGAATGCTGCACACCAGAAAGGCAATCCACAAATGTAGAAAACAAAAAAATACTGGATAAATGGAGCACTGTAGTAAAAAAAAAAAAAATCTGTTTGTTGACAACTGAGGGAAGAAGAAAGGGAGGAGAGAAACTGAAATGCCGCATCAGGGCGACATAAAAGATCTTCAAAAGACCGTAGATAGAAAAATGCATGAGTTTGGGTTTTTAAGAAAATTACCATTCTATCTTTGATGGGAATGAAAAGTGGGCTTTGATATGCAAGTACAGACAGAAGGAAAAGGCTCCTGCACATATGTGCTGAGATAAAATGGTCAAGCTCAATGGAGCTTGAAAAATCAGCAGTCTTCAAAGAGTAGCTAGAAGAGGATGGCTAACTCTCCTGCACAATGCCGGGATTGGATGGCCGGGATCACAGCAGTCACTGTGAGACTTCGCGGCAGGTGGGCTATCTACAGCCTCCAAACTGGTGCCACCTGCACTGTGCACATTGACCAGTGAAGCAGTAGAACACGAGTGGGCTCCTCTGATCAGTGTTCACTCAGGCAGGGCAGGGAAAAGAGAGATATCCCTAGTTTTCATGAGAAGGCACTGGCCTGGGATCAGACGCCATCCCATCGCAGCTCAGAGGCAGATGGGTGGCTTGAACTGTCAGGCTGCTCTGGTGGCCTGTTTATGCTGGTTAATCAAAACGGTCCACCGCCTTTGCTCTCCTGTCCTCAAGGCAGCAGAAAAAGGAAAAACTCAAAATAATTAATATTCGTGTTTTTTGGACGTTTTTATTTAACCATGAATTATACCACCTTATGCCAAGTTGACAGAATTTTAGCGACGATCTTGCTGTTGATTGGCGACACAAAGCCTCAGAACAGAGGCAGATTGGCAGACCCATCTCCTATGGCCAGTATGTCTGAATTGTTCAAAAATGTGATCCAGCAGCGTTGGGACAGATCACCAGCAACATACAGTTCTATAGTGTGAACATCACAGTGATCTGAGTTGTGTAGTGTGGCCAGGGCCCGACTGAGGCAGGATAATGGTTGGTAGTTGTGGACTGCTGGGCAAATTCTGCATAAATAAGCAGTATGAGCACCAGCGGCTCTTATTTTGATCAGGCTAATGCTTGCATTTGTTTTGGAAGTCAGTGAAAAAAAGACACAATGCATTTACTTTAAACGCACCTCTTTGCAGGATACAAGGTGATGAGGTCGAGTATCTACTTGCTATATGAGATTAATGACTGTAATGTGATGATGATGAAACAAGGTAAACATTTAAGTGCAATACCAACAGACTGCTGAGCAGCTTTTCTCCTCTAGCTGAGAGTCTCCTCACTTCATCCTCAGCACGTTGCCATATAAACTAGTTTTAATTTTACAGTATGACTCTTCCGTCCCAGATAAGTCGAAGTCCAACCCTGTGACAGACATTAAGAATGACTATATTAACCGTATAAAATATGTAGACATAGCCGCTCTTCTGATGGCCTCGTTTGCTTATGACTGTTTCATAAGGAGTTAAAAGTTCCTTGTCGTACAAATTCCTTGTAGATTAATTATTAAAGCCTGCCATGCCGCTGTATTGCATTCTGAATATTTAAGTATAAATATCATGTTACAGCCTGAGCGTGACAGAAAATGGGGTTGGGGGCTTGACATGCGAATTACAAATACTCATTAATGTAATGGCACATTCAAAACATTTTCTGTTCAATCTTTAAGATTGAATTCTTGGCTATAAATTGTAAAACATAAACTTGCAAGGATATTTGATAAGACTTAAAAAAGAACAGAGTGGTCTATGATCAAAGAATCACTGCCTGAGGAGGTAAACATGTACTCACTTAGTGGAATGAGAAATGAAGAAACATAAAAGGTTTCACCAGATATGCATTCAGAAAAAGGAACTTTATTGCTATTTGTACTTTGAGGGCATTGTAAAGCAAAATGGTTTCGACTGCGCTCTGAAAATTTAAATTACAGCTTCTTTTGTGTGCTTTCCAGCGGCAGCATGGAGAGGTAAATCATTCCCCCTCATCCATTATCAATCCCCTTCATGTTGCCTCAATCATAAGAAAACTGCTTAAGAAAAACTATGGGTTGGACTTGAAAGCCCACCACAGTCGGACATCATAGGATGCAAATGTTTTCTTTTTTTTTCCTGGGCAGTGAACACAGAGTGCATCCAAAGTTCAAATTAGCACTTCTTTAATTCATAATGCAATCATTAATAAAATAGTAGCAATGCTCCAGAAAATATAAAAAAGGGACAATTATTTGATTGTTTACCCAAACTCCCTCTAAAGATACATCATTTTGGTGTTTGGTAACATCCATTTGCAAAGAGATCACTGTGAGGTCATCACTCAGGCGTTTCAGTTTATCTTTTATCTTCCGTTTCTTTTGTTCTTGTTCCTTATCATCATGAACAACATAATGTAATGTATTCTTGTTTTCACAGTTTTTTACTTGTTACTGTGAAAACTATCATCGAGTACATCCACCAGTATATCTGTACTCTGTATATTAATCTGTTTTAAAATACATATTCTTTATTATTTCACCAAGTCTCGGAGGTAGAGTAGATATACTGTGCAGTTTGAGGGACTATAAAGGTCACTAACATTTGCATATCGCCTCAGAGATGTTTCATTAGTCTGAAACCATGGGGTATTCAAAGATACAGGCGACAGTACAGTAAATGATCCCATTGGATGTGACCTTTATCATCAGGTCAATTTAATCACACCTCATTTTTAAGGACCGTATAAATGGCAACACTAAAGGGACAAACGGTGCCAGCGGTAAGAATTCCTACCTCTCATAAATCCTTACAGCAGCTTGTTTTTTTTTTTTTTTAACAGTTATTGTTCGTTTAGTTCTGGCCAGTAAATTGCCTCGACTAACATTTGGAGTGGCGCCTTTCCATCACCACCAACTTTGTGTGACCTTTCTCACGTGCAGATGCAGTCACTTGGGATTGTCCTGTCCTATTGTGTGACTGGAACATAAATACTGGCCGGAGGAGACGGGTGAAAGGTCGCGACCTGTGCGACCCCAAAGGGTGTCTGGGCCAGCCATAGTGTTGCGCTTAAGTGTCTCAAAGTTTGTTTGTGTGTGAATAGTTGTGTCTGTCAATATGTTGGCCTCTGGCACTTTCCTTTATGTAGGTGTTAAAAAGTAAAAAAAAAAAAAGACTATAAATAGCTGAAGGGAACCCTAGGCAATATTCTGACAAGGAGTGTTTGTTTTTCATCACATTTATTTGTTTATTTGTTCTTCTTGAATGTTAGCTGTCAAGATACCTGGAAATAATCAGCACATTCAATATAATTTGATAAATTATATGTATTATAATGCTAGACGCTCTCAGTACTTCCAAGTAGCTTTGAGTAATAATGATGGATATCTGCCACCTTGGAGGGAGTTATTATTAAATGTGTCTTGATAAAATTAGAGATGGTGTCTGCTTACTGACGAAGGAGGTCTCCCCCAGGTAGCCCCGACGTTTCAGCAACACCTCCAGGAACTTGACCTCTTCATCCACCACGTAGAATTGCTTCTCTAAAGAGATCCAGGCCCAGTTCAGACGGAACTGCTGATTCTTCAGTCTGTTGCCTCCTGCAAGCAAATCGAGTTTATACATTAGTTAAAGGAAAAAGAGGTGTAACAGCTCCCGAGAGCTCATCACACAGCAGGGGAAAGCACAAAAGTCAAACAGCTTAACTGGGAATTAATAATCCAAAACATGTTTCGGAAATTAACATAACTATTTATTTTTGGGGTGGCACAGAAGTTTTCCATGCCCCTTATTAGAATGACTTCTTGGATACCTTTAGGACTTGACTCAGTGGGTGGTAAGAGGAGTGTATGGCCCTTATGCAAAAGGAATGGAATTCATGCTGTCTAATTGCTTCAATTCTAATTAAGATAAAAGGTGTCTGTTTCCTGTCTGAACTGGGTTATTATATCCTTGCCTTTTGAAGTTGGATTCAAAGGCCATGACTACAGTACTGGAGGGTATCGCTGCTACTATTTGACCATAAAGACGCTAAGCAGCACTGCAAATACTGGCCTCAAACACACACAGGTACACAAACTCTGACAAAATAAGTACGAATACATGTAGAAACCACATCACACGTAATTTCTAGAGCACTGACGAGCGGACTAAATAATGATCCACTGATTCCTGCATTCACCAGACTGCTCAGTGAGAGAGCTGCTGCCTGCTGCAGTACTGCACGAGGATAGTGAGAGACAGACGACTGAGCCACTAAACATCTGGCACTTCTGAAAGTGGTGGAATAAAAGTGAAACTGCCGGGAGGGTGTATGGACATCGCTGTTGTTTGTGTTAGGCACGATTGAGAGTCTCTACCCTGCCCCACCCCGGCTGTTATGGTCGGTAAATCTGTTACGTCCAGCTGACCGCTCCACTGTGTCCATTTCCTTTCTCCATGGGCACAGTGAGACCTATACACATTCACCCTGGGTCTTTTATTATGTGTGAGGGTGCATGCATTTACGAGTTTGTGTGCGAGTGAGCGTGTGAGCACATCTGAAACATTCTTTGCACTTGTTCGGAGCTTTGCCCTTCGCTCTAATAGTGTTCATATTTCCTCACACAGAGTAAAAAAGGGTCTTAATGCTCCTGACATCGATTCTTTTTGACAACACAGAACCGTAACTCGGAAAAAGGACAAAGTCTGAGTGGCGCACAAGGACGACGGTGAGCACAGCGTGTTCTTTTCCCCCCACGTCTCATACAAAACCAACAACTCATTTAAATCATTTAGCTGAATAAAATTCTTTAATCCATAATGAGCACATGGAGGTGCTTTGATGTTTTCCACCAGATAGATGACTCAAAGTTTTGAAGTCTAAGAATTCAGTGCGAAGCGAAAGAAACATGACTTTCCCTAAATTATCTTTGCAGCTGTGGTTAGCAGCACTAATGGACTTCATCAAAAATGCTGGCGAGAAGAAGAATAGACGGAAGCTGATGTGGCTCGAACTTAAAGATTCAGTTCAGAGTGCACTTCAGACAGACTCAGTTATGTCAACATGGAGCTTTAATTGGGACATAAAGCTGCAGAAACTCTAAAGAGAAACTCCTCTATTTTCTCTTTCCGGCAAAATTAACAAAACATTTAAATTATTTAGTTGTATACATGTCATTAAATTCTCGTGAACACAGAAGTTCTCTATCTCGTTGAAAATAGGCAATTTATTTTTTTAACTTGACACCATTTTAACACACAAAAACATTATGAGCTCCTGACATTATCATGATTTTAAGCAAAAAAACAACGGTTTCCTTCACAGCTCATCCAATGAGAAGAATTTGTCCCAGTATTTCCTTCAAATTTGAAATCCACTAAATTATGTTTGGAATTTGTTTATGAAACTTCTAACAAAAGGTTTACCTGCAAGTGTGATAGCTGTTTTTTTAATGTTCAAAATGTCTATATCTTATTGTCGGTGTTCTTAAGTTGGTCTGCTCAGCCATCAGTCACTGTCACTGTTCATGTGCACAGCCGTCTCCTCTGTTAATCCCAAATAAGGTGCTATTACTATGGTAATGTAATAAACATCATGTGAAAATAGTGAGGGAAAAGTTGTTTGGTAAGTCAAGTTTGGTAGAACAAAATCGGAAAAAAGTGTGATTCGTTACACTTTCAGATAGCCAGCAATGAGACAAACAGTTCATTATAAAACTGTAAATGATGTTCACAAAAAAATCTCCGACGCACAAATGTTACAAACGTAAAGGCTTACTCACTATGGTATTGGATGATATGGCAATAGAGACTTGAAGATGTCGAAAGTAATACATTATACACCTCATACATTCTTGAGGTCTACCACAGTGTAGGATTTTGCTTCCTGTGTGTTCCACATCCTTCTCTAGCAGACAGCCGAACCTGTGTATGACAGGACCTCCCGACTCCATTTGGATTAAAGCCAGCAGCATGGCACGCATGCCACCAGTAAACACTTCATGTGTGATCTCTGAGTCGTGAAGGAGCCCGTCCTCCACTGAGGTAATGGAAACAGAGAAGGTCACGACTATTCATCCGACTTCACACGTTGGCGCAGACTTTGTAATAGTTATACCACGGCTGACACTCTTGATCGCAAGGATAATTCTGGAAAATGGAGAATTTAAATTAAATGAATCAACGCTTTATAACCAAACACTCGAAACACAGCGACATTTTAGAGGCATTTATTGGAAGGATTCTACCCAGTTACTTCATACATTTCAACATTAAATGGCGACATGTTTTGCATAATTATCTACATGACACTGAAGAAATGGCCTCCATGTCAAGCTTAGCCTCCAAAAGGAACACTCTCTCAGGGTGAACCACCTTAAACACCTGTTTGCCTTCAACAGTATTCAGATGCATGACGTGGCTCTATCAATTATTCATTCTTCCACTCCAGCAATATGTGAGGAGGAGGATAAATCAGCAAGCAGCACATTGAAACTTCAGAAAAATGAATTTCTGTTCAAAGTTTATACTACATGCAATACCATAACACAAGAAAACAGTGAGTTTAGGGGGCCATAAAGTCCTGGTAAAGCTGCAGTGTGGCCTTCGGGGAGCTGGGGAGTGGAGGTGCTCGTTTCCAGAGGACCACTACACTCCTCCAGATTTCTTTCTAATTAAGATAAGCAGGGGTTTGAGTAAGTCCACTTCAAAGAGGCCCCAAGGAAAACACCGGCGTTAATCTTTAACCAGCACTCACAGCACTGAGACAGAATTTAGTGCACAGTATCGATATCTTTGCACTGCTGTGCTGGTCAGAGCAGAAACATACATCACATCTGGTGGAATTCATCATATAAGCAGGTACATGAACGTGAGTGTGTTTCTACTTAATATTCTCAATAAAACCAGAACTCATATGGCTAGAGCAGGGATCCTAGAAATTCTAGTCATTCATTCATTGATTAATTGACTGGCTGCCTGCAATCAGTCTTTTTGATTTAAAGCAAGTTGTTCAGCTCTCCGTCTCTCTAAATAACGGGGTCAATAAACTGGCAACCTCTGCTCTTTTAACCACTTGATCATTAACAACCTTGTGCATGAACCTTTTCACAAAACCCCTTGTACAGTTTATGTAGTTGCACGTCTATACACAAGTCCTGTCCACTCACATAGAGGATGTGTGTTGAGGGACACAAGCCTTTTGAAAGAGGCCAAAGAATGTGAGAGACTGGACTGTGCCAACTTAGTGCCCCTGTCTCCTCCCTGCATACATGTTGCAGACAGACCTTATTTGGCCACCGTCAAGCATCGTGGGGCCACGATGCCCTGTGGACCCTTGTCTGTTCATTCAGCCAGGCAGACAGACAGGCGGCCCTTTGCCCACAAGAGCCAGCACCACACTGATTAGGGAGGATAAATTGGGACTAGTCTGTGAATCCTGTTCAATAGACACAATACATCTAAAAATACCTAATGATCATATACTGCAAATGGACTTTGTGTGCCAACAGTCTCCATGATCTGCAGTAAGTGTAGTCTACTGTAGCATTGAAACATCAAGCGACATACAAGAGAGATAGATGGACAACTGCGATTCACAAGGAATCCTTTCAAGCTGTATTAAAACGGACCACACAGAGAGACAAAGCCCGAGGAGCTTCTTATTTGACCATGTTATATTTCATAATGAAGGCATTAAATCTGAAAACTGTGTAACCCCACTTCTTTCATTAGTACATCTTGCAATGGCTGCAGTTAAAGGAAACTGGATGCCTAGTAGTTTTACGACCAATACTGTAGTGTACTTTAACTTCAGGGATGCTTTTCCTTGAGGGGCTCAGATAGGGACATGAAACCAAATTAACACCTACTGTATGGAAAGAAATGAAAATGGCTGTCCATCAACAGACACCATCCAACCTGGCACAGCCTGAAGAGGATCTGCAGGGAAGAATGGCAGAAAATCCCCAAATCCAGCTTCAACTCAGTACTCAGTTAAGGTTCTGAATACTTATGTTCATATAATATTTCAGTCTTATTTTTTTAAAACATTTGGAAAAACTTCCAGAAATTCTGTTTTGGCTTTGTCATTATGGGGTGTTTAGTGTTAATGAGGGAGACATTAATCAAAAATACTTTAGCGTAAGGCTGCATTATCAAGACAAAGTGACCGATCTCAGTGTAGTTCTAATTTGAGCTTATCAAATCAGTCAGCTCAACATTTCAATAAACTTTATTTTTGCTGTTTTTATTCAAAGGGGGAAGCTTGAAAGCTAGGGGAATGCCAAAATAATATTTGTCATTGACGTGACAGTTTATTTACTGAATGATCTACATACTAAATCATGCTACAAATGGTAAAATTTTGTTTCATATCTAGGAGCACAATTTGGAAATGGAAAACCTGCATCAAGCGTAAATGAGCACTATATTTCCCCCATACTTAATTTGTTTACGAGCACACAAATATTTAATCATGTGGGTAACAAAACGCTGGGTAGGGAGTTCTTGCACCTGCACTGGGAGCTGGGAGCCACAAAGTCTCATGCAGGAGATTTACCATAAATGTCTAGTTTGAGCTGAATCACTCATAATAATTACACAATCTGTAAAAGCCCCTGAATCTTTATAAAGTAATGATTATTTTTCTTAAGTAAACAGAAGAAAGTCATTGTTTACAATAATTATCCTGAGTTGAGAAAGTCACTTGGTCTGACATCAACATTATGATCCATAGCAACAAATCGCACCAATTACTGACCAGACTGCCACAAAGCTTTGGGATTTATCTTGATGAGTTTAAGAAGAAGATGACATGACCCTTTATCTTTCATCCAAACTAAAGAAAATCCCTTCACCAAAACATAAGCCTGTGACAATGTACTTTTTGTTGAAAACTAGGCCTGTACAATGAATCAAAATATTGACAAATTCGCATCTCATAAGTGTAATTATTTGAGATCTCCAGAAACAAGTCTGTTTAGACCAGCTGATAAAATTTACTCTGCCAGCCCCACTGCCAGGAAAAACTTTACACCTTAAGCCCCACAAGTAGTAAGCCTCTAATGCTACAGAATTGTCACAATAGCAATGCATATTAGACTAATATTGTAATGTAGTATGAATATTGCACGGGAGGGGGGTTAGTAGGACGTTTAATCCTGTTCATTTTAAATTCTGCTGTGGCAGCAGGATTATGTTTGACATTTTTAGCTCACCGCTGCTTCCAGGACGAGACGTGAGAGACAAAATGACCGGATGACCTCACGCTTACATGAGAAAATAATCAAATACTTGCTTCTTTATCAAAGATAAAGCATATTTTTTGTTATGGGAAGTAAACACTTTCTATCAACACAACTTATATTAACTCTATAACATGAGTTGAGCTGGGCTACAAAATGTACCAGACCCTACCAGCATACTTTTCATCGCTCCAATTAAGGGAAAAGGGATATGATAATCCTGTTGAAGGAAAGAAAGCACATGGCAGAGGAGAGAGGGAGAGAGGGAGATATGGTCTAATCACCCTAATCCTTGTATCAGCAGTAACGAGTTGGCCATGTCTTGAAAGATTTAGAACTGTTATGATTTCACAGGCCCTAAACCCTTTTCTACCGCCGCAGCCTTTCAGGGAACTGTTCTGCCGTAAATTTGGCCGCTCCGCAGGGTCCATTCTGGCTGCTCCCGCCTCTCTGTCCACTCTGACACAGTGGTCACTCTGAGGCGACATTTGAGGGGCCTGAAAAAAAGGCCAAAAGCACTTCGGAACAAAAGTGCCGGGTCAGAGAGCCATGCGGGGCTTAAAGCAAGCGAGGCTTTGCTCTCAGCAGGGAAAGTTCTTTGAGATTAACATCTGAACCACAACTATAAAGGTGATTTAACTCTCAGTATTCAACATATTCTAAATTTGGGTTCTTGCCTTAAACTTTCAATGACCAAATCATGAATGGGCATTTCCTGAAGCTGTTAAAGAGGTGTTTAATAATGCAATAAACAAGAGGTGTTTATATATATCACCTCTACACAGGGATATGTTAATACCAATGGGAAAATACCTATCCTGTTATGTCAACTGTGAAAAATTAGAATTCAACTTTGGAGGCTATTCAAGTCATGTTTCACCACTTCTACGTTTGTAGAAATAAACCAAATAAAGTTTTATATTCTCCCCTTTGTTCAGCAGAATGCGGCAAAACCTGACATTAAGATAGACTTCTATTATTTCAGCTCAGAGTCAATACACATTGGGGATGGATGGATGAGCACAGAAACTCAATAACTCATGAGAGCCAGAGCATATTTCGAAAATGCTGCACCATTAACAACATCCACAGAAAGTCCTTCGAGGTGAAGCACTTAACTTATTAGCTTGTGATTTAAGTGTGCCTCCTGTGAAACAGAAATGTGCTCCTGTTCTTATAAATATCGTCCTCCACAGTATGATTGGCAGCAAGAAGCCTTTTAAGCAAAGCAAAAACCTTCATTTTGTTCCCACACTTTCTGTTTTTGATTCCAGTTTGCAGCATGAGGTTGTTGTGGAAACTGCCGCATGACTTTCTTCCTGGGTCACAAAGTGGTCGCACCCTCGCCTGAGTGGGAAGTCAGTGAGGAATTCCCAGAGCTCTTATTTCAGATGGGGCTCCTTTATTTGCGGCCCAGGAGACAATTGTGTCAGAGGAAATACTGTACAATGTGAGTGTAGGGGAAGGTCACTCAGTCTGCTTCATGCTCTGGTGTCTTCACACACTGCCAGCCACAGATGACGTCATTTATCGTCAGTTACAGAAAACGCCAAAGACAAAAACAGCACATTGGCTGGGAAGATTGTTCTTTCAAAAGTTTTGGAGGAACATTCAGAATCAATTTGTCAGAAAATACAAATCAATGAGTGCATGCGTAAAACAAAAAAAAGAAATCCGATAGCAGATAAACAACTCAAAAGAGAGCTGTTTGGGTATTTGGCTAGATTCACTACTTCTCTGTGTCTAAAATCATTGGCATCCCACACATGCAAGCATCTTAGGTTTTTTTTTTTCTATAATCCTATTAGCTTGCCTAGAAATATTAGTTGAAACAGACTATTTCCAAACACATAAGGATTAGCAAGAGGGCCAGTCTGGATGCACAACTCTGCAGAAGATCTGCTCTGTCGCGGGTTGCTGACTTCCAACCAGGGGCACAGGGTGTGCTGCCAAGCACCCAAGGTCACGACTTATCCCTGATCGTGTCCACATCATTAGGGCTGGAAAACAGACTGTCAGACTTGGGTGGGCACAAGTTATTTGGAAATATTCCCTTGTTTTTGGTTAAGCTATAGCCTAATCATTAACGAGAATAGAATTCAATTCAAACACAATTAAAAACAGGGTGCATCTGAATAATTTAGTAGAATTACATATACTACAGATTCAGACCATCAACGGCTTCTGTTGTCTGAACTTGTTCAGCGGAAGGGTGACTATTGCACATGAATCCGATGAAAAGTCTAATCCTTCCGTATCTCTGTATAAGCCAGCAAATAAATCAATTAGCCAACACTGAGTTTTGAGAACCTATCCAAAGAGTTATCACTAAGGGGTATGTTTTCGATTGTGCAGACGAGGTCAGACACAGTATTCCTTGATTGCCCTTGAAAGGCATTCCTGTCTGTCAAAGAGGATGCAGCCTCAAGTGTCTTAATTAATAGTCAGTGGCACGGTTTAGAGAGCAAAAGCCTGAACTCTCAATAGCAGCGGAAATAACAACAAAAGGCAGAATTAGCAGCTGCAGGGCTTTCCTCTGCATTCACATGTAAAGGTCATTGTGGATTTAAAATCAAGAGGTTCCTCGCTCATTACCAGTCAATTACATACAGCACGAATGCCCTGACAGCCACAAGGCCAAACCTTTGCACTGAAGTAGCTCTGGCAACCCACCAAAAAAGCAGAAAGTGAGATGCATGAGGGGAAACCTGCAAAATATATCTACTGTCATTTCAGCATAAACTTGTCACAATACCTTTCTGAACAACACATTTTAAAAGAATAAGATGCTACGCTCCTTCTGAGCTCATCTCAGAAAACAAAGATTGTGTCAAACACTTCCTGCCTGAAGAGATGAGCTCACAGAGACAACAATCTGGCTCCGTCCCAGGAGCTGAAAGGCTCGCATTGTTACGAGTGCATGTGTTAAACGTACCTCAACTCTCCAGTGCTGCTGGTGACTGAATTGAAAAGAACAGAGGCAGTGAAATAACAAGGAGATACAAGGGGAAGTGTGAAAATGTGAGAGAAAACAAAGCAACATAAGGACGCAGGATGAAGGGACTTGACAAAGAGAGCGGGACGTGCTTTTTCTTGACCCTTGAATGCACAGTGTTTGCTCTCTTGTCAGACCGAATAATGGTGGACTGTTTGCTGAAAGCAGCAGTGTGAGGCCATAGAATATAAAACCCCATCCCAGTCCCACAGACTCATGAGCTCCATACTAATAGAGCGGGGTGTTTGTCGAGGCTGTTCTCAGGGCCGGCCTCCATTGGTCTCATTTATAACGACATGTTTCAGCTGCATTTCACAGTTGTTACTAGCAAATCCTCACATGTTAAAGGCTTTTGCCTGAGAGGGAAAAGCTCCCTGAAATGCTGAAATGGTAATTCCTAAAGAAGTGTTAAATGACTCTTGGTTTTTTGTTTATGTCTGGTGAAAAGGAACCTTCAAGTAGAACTGCGCAAACCTGCATGTTAAAGATAAGCATACTAGTCTGCATTCATGAAAAGAGGGGAGAAAATGTCTCAGGATTTAGTGTTGTTATTGTCTCTTTCTTGTTATATTGGACTGAAGATTAGTCTGTGCAATGGAACAAACCCAGGGTTCAAAAATATGCACAGGTATGTTAAAAGACGATTACTTCTGAGAGTGCTTGCAAAATTTCATTTAGACACTTTAAGTCCTTTTCCCTGCATTTGAATAACTCCTGGATGCCTTTGTTGGAGAATTAGAATTTTACATTGGAAAAATTCTCAAAGAACCTTTGGATCTAAGCCAGAGACACGCTTGTAGTTACAGGGGTGAATTCTGACTATGAATAAAACAATGTTAGCTTACATGTAATTCAAATGTCTTTTCCTTGATGTTATGTCAAACTGTTTTCATTTAATTAGTCTAAAACGCATGTTTGATGCATTCATATCTCATTAACAACATCACTTTCCCCAACACGAGGTTGGAGACTGTACGGCCACAGACATGAGATGCTGCTGTTGGGTAGATATCAAAGATGGTACATGAAATAAGAACAGCAGAAACCGCAGATAGGTTAGAAAATGTGTTTTACTGTATATGCATAATATTCTTGTACCTGATGAAAGATGAAGATGTAAAAATGAAAATAGGAAACGCATAACCAGGCAGTCAATTTGACCATCCATTTGAAGTTACAATTAGATTTGATTTACCATTTTCACTGACGGTTATGCCATTGTGAGAATTTATGCCTTCCCAACTATCATTTGCATTTTAAAATTCTACTTTAAAAAGATAGGGGTATTTTACAACAACAGCTTGACAGTTTATCCTGGTGGTTAGCATTCAAATAATATTCACCAAAAATGATTGAGTGATTCAACAATAAACAACACAGGATAGAAACTCGGTTTTCTGCAAAGTTTGGATTCTCTAATCTGTCCTGAGTAAATCATCTCCACTAAAAGATCTCTGACAATGTTATCAGTTTAGTTCAATTCAGTTAATCTCCCAGGTGTAAACCCTCCTCACATAGAAATCAATAAATGATGTCCAAAACATCCATATGCCAAGTCACTTGTTTGTCTCTGTGCAGACAGGATATGCTTCTGGAAGGGCAGCTACCAGTAAGCTAGCTGTGTGGCGGTATTTTTTCTTTTTTGTTCCCTCAGACAATGCTAGATGCGCGCAATACAACATGAGGGAGGTTTCACTGAATTTGATGATTAGAATTGAAAGCTCATTCTCTCAGCTTGGACTCGGTGTAGTGTTTATATCACAGTAGGTCTACCGCTAATGTTAATTTTTAACTGACTGAAGTTAGCATCAAAAAGCAGCAACGCTTACAAGTTGAAGCTAACTGACAGAGGCAGTTAGATTAAAAAAAAAAAAATAACAAACCTAACACCTAAAATTACCACAGAACTGAATAAAACTTGTGGGGACACCTCAACAAAGAATAAGCCTCGTGAATCTGCTCTCTATGTCATGCTGCCATTCAAAGGCACTGGGTGTTCAAAGCCAACACAAAGATGCACAGCCTGGTTTAAGGAGCACAACACCTGGACCCCGAGGAATGGAATAAAGTAATTAGATGTGATGCGTTCTATTTCACACACACAGAAAACTATTAGATCCAAAGGACAAAAGCTAAATGTCAAAAGGGATGAACATGAGGCGTGCCGAAGTTGCATTGTTGCCTTCAGCTCCATCTGAGACACTTCAACTCACACACACTGAATGCCCTTTAAGAAATAATCAACACTCTTTAGGAGGTAAGTTAAGTGCAAATTAAATCTGTTGGTTGACTTTCCCAAAGGTATTCCACCGCCCCTGTAGCATTAAATGTTCCCTGCCTTTAATGTTCTTGCATATGACCCATTGACCAGTGATAACCTTTAAAATATTACAGAACGATTTTGTGGTAATTGTAATAGCTTCAGCCAATTACTTCGGGATTTAAGGAGCTAAATGTAAGCGCTGTATCAGATTGCCCAGTTGAATAAACCTGCGCCCCGTGGCCTATCTTTGTTTCCCTCTTCCCATTTAGTTGCTAATATGTAACTCTTAGCTCCAAGCCCATGTCCTGAAAGACCAAGATAAGCCCAGGCATGGTCTAGTTAATTTAAGGCACCAAGGCATTCCTCAGTATTCTTCATGGGGGGAAGGGTTGATCTAAAGTCTGGACATGATCCAGGTTGTTGACATGTTTTTTAATGTTCTTCATGTTCCTCAAAGCTACATGGGGCAACCCCACCCCCACAAAAAAAAAAAATCAGCCTATATTTGCCTTAGATTATGAGGTCTACGGGAAGTATCAAAATAATTACTCTTCATATGTAGATGAGGCTGCACACCCGGAGAGCTCACCTACTACATTAGAGCCCTCGCAACTTGTCAACGCAGGCGCTGTTTAGAGACTGAACAGCACATCAGCACGTTCATGCCATTGCTACAGGCGACAGGAAGCAGCTTGATGCCTTGCCCCCACCAACACTGGGACCAACAGAGTACTTCTATCTTTCATCTCCTCTGACTGCTCCCTCCCATTTCTCTGCCAGATGACTTCTCACGTCCTGTCTATCCGGCTCCACTTATGGAGGAGAGCAGGTGGAGGTGGTGGTGGAGAGAGGGAGCTTGATTCACACACAGGATCCCCGAAGGGTTTCATCCATACCTTTTATGAGATGAGAGCCCTGTAACTCTCAAAACGCACTCCTACTGTTTTTGTAAGGAGCGTATAAAATGCAGACCTTCTCCAGAGATGTTGGTTCAAACTGTGTAACATTTTCAGCGCCTCTCTATTTTCTTGGCATACTGAAATGATGATGATATCCAAATGAAAGGAGCTGCTGTTTTTCCCGGGCTACATCACAGCATTCTAATCAAAAGAGGCAACAGCCTGAAATCAAAGACAAAGCAGTTATCAATTAAACTGTAGTTGATGCCCAGCATCTTAGTGCAACATTTTAGCAGTGCCAGCTTCATCTCTGATTATAGGATCAGGCAGCTGGCCCCGAGATGGATAGATGGTGGGTGCTTTGTGTGTGCGAATGCGCATAAAAAGTGTGCACAAAGGAGGTGTACCCTGCATCGAGCTCCAGTCCTGAAACCCAGGCTCAGCTGGAGAGAGTTGTGACAGTACAGCTTTCGCCCAGCTGTCAGAGGCTTATCATGCAGCAGGGCAGAGAGGAGCAGCTCCGGCCCACTGCTGGGATTCAGGGGCCAAAAGCACATTATCCAGAGTGATTTTGCAAAATGGAACAAAAGCTCTGCTACTGCAAAAAGAGAAATGTCACAGCAGTGACTGTAGCATCACTGAGTCTCAGAGTTCCTGCTGTTTTCTGGGAATATCAGATTTGTCAAAACAGAGTCTCATTAAATCGTTTGATATGTTGTGGCAAAATATCAAACAAGACACAAATGGAACGCTCCCATTAGTGACTGAAATGTTAATTTTGCTCCCATTATAGTCGTGAAAAGCTTCCAAAACTGTTTCATTTCCCTGGACACGTCAGTTTTCCATTCCATTTTCCACACTTTTTACCTCCTCCTGTTGCAAGTGCTAGAAAGCTATTCATAAAAAAACATGCATTCATCAGGTTTTCAGGACTTGATGCTACTCCTGACTGTCACAACTCGGACCCGATAACACAAACTTCAGCCTGCAAGCTTTTTCCACAAAAGAAGGATTTTCTACAAACCAAGTGCTTGAACAACCCCAGTTCTGCTAGACTGATATCCTAAGGCAGGTATGACGACACTTATCATCATCCAGGGAACAAGCCTGGGCCTGGGGTTTCTATACTTTAGGGAATTTGCCTTTGCTTTGTTAACCTTGCCTCTACACACTTACTTTGGCAGCGTATTAAGGCAGAGAGAGGGAATCATCAAACAGGGCTTCCCTTCTGTTTCCAAAGGGAAACTGAGGGCACTTCAGTGGGAAAGCATCTAAGCTTCTGCCACGTTTTACTGTAACGTACTACAAAGAACTTTCACCTGGTCATGAAACAGTCTCAATGGAATACTGTTGCCTCATATGAACTCCATAAGCAAACAAGACCATCAACAAGAAGATTGTCTATTTTTATGGCAGAGTACTGAATTGATTGGACTCACAGCCTGAGGAGAAAAAGCTGCTCAGTCTGGTGATGCGATACATATTCATATTACAGTAATTAATCTTACATAGCCACAAATGGAAACATAACCTCCTCATTGTGCATCCTGTAAACAACTGTGTTTAAAAATAAATGTAGTATTAAAACTACTTTGCGTCTTTCTTGGACGCACTTTCAAAATGAAGAGAATGAACAATAAATAAAAGTTGCTTGTAGATGCTTTAAAATGTTATGTGATATACAATCACTACTAGGATAAAAAATATATAAGACATTTCTGTTGCTCTTCTAAATCATTATCTATCAATACTGCATTTAGGGCTCTCTTTTGTACCAGCATACAAGCAGAAGATGCTTTTCCAACTAAACAAGGACTGCTGAGCAGTAATCTCTTTTAGTCAGTAATCTGACAGAAAAAAGAAACTAAAATAGAGATGAAGATGTTAAGAGACACCGGCTTATAATTATCCAACATCTTGAGCCAAGGACACTCAAGGAGAAAGACAGAAAAGCCTTAATTGGCAAACTCAATAGCTAATTGATAAAACAACAATGAAACCTCTCATCAGTCTGTCTTTGCTTGCTTCATTAATATTGGCACTTTAATCTTTTTTCAAGACGAATTACTTTGGCTCAAGTTTGTTAAAAATGAACGTTTCCCCTCACCAATGAGCACCGGTTCTTCACTTGTTCTGTCACTGCAGCACTCAGCACACATTATTTTATGTTAGTCATCCCTGCTCTTCACACAAACACACACACACACACACACACACACACACACGCTGGACAGCACGCTGGAGACCGGATGCCCGTACCAAACAGTGCTAATGCTGCTAGCGTTAGCTGTGCTGCTAACGTTTGTTTCTATG
>OMLP01028472.1:104347-124540 GCA_900302685.1 Spondyliosoma cantharus
TGTCACTGCAGCACTCAGCACACATTATTTTATGTTAGTCATCCCTGCTCTTCACACACACACACACACACACACACACACACACACACACACACACACACACACACACACGCACGCACGTTGAAGTAAAAAAACATTTTGAGATACACGTTGCCTTTTGTGTTGAATAGAGTAATAAACATAGCAAATTGGTATCTTATGGGTAGTAAACAGAGCAAAGATAGCTGCACTGCAGACCGGTGAGAACATTACGACTCAAAGTTAGCGGCTAAGGGCATACGGGACCAGTAAGCCACTTAAATCACACTCCATCTAAAAAGATTAGCCTAAATTCTTTCTGTAATTCAGTTTTTCATCCTCAAAGTGAAGCAGCTGTTACCCAGGAATAGCTCATGTAATCAACTCCCAGATGTTTTCTCACAAAATATTTTTCCATAACAATAAAACGACTACGTAATATTTTATTAGCTGCAGCACAGATGGACAGTGAGTAAAGTGTAACACCTTAAAATTTCCTTCAAACACAACAACTGGCCCAGCTATGTAATTTCCTGGAGCTCAAAACATACTTTATGCATATGATTCATACCGCAGCTCCCAAGGACAGAGGAATGTTATACCCCCCGAGTAAAGTGTAGGGGAGACAGTTTCATTAATAACAGGGTTGAAACGCACAGAGAAACTGCAGAGTCATCATTTGTGCTGTGATGGAGATATTATAGCACACACAGTCCATATTAACCTGACGACTGCATGTAAGTGCATGCTCCACCTTACTTTTGTTTTGCTCAAGCACGCTATGGGGAGAAAGCTAATCCCTCCTAACCTAGGATTAGACAGAAGGGCAAAACAGGAGAGATGGATTCAAGTATGCACTCAGTGTCACAAGCGATTACACACCGATAACATAGAAGATGCAGAAGATCTACTCGGCAGATGTAACTGCAAAAAAAAAAAAAAGGCTGAGAGGATTTATTAGGTCGAGGTACTCAAAGTGGCCTGAGCTTATCTTGTTTCATCAAACAGAAATAACAAACAAAACAGGTTTAGGTGGGCGTTGAAGACTTGCATTGGAAACTGAAAAGCAGAAGCATTCCTCTCCGTTTCAAGGGCTGGCGTGTAAGAAAGAAAAAAAAAATTCTAGTCAGGAATTTGATCTGGTTGCGCAGACCCATTCCATTTTCATATGTACTTTACGTCCCAAACAAGTCTCACGAGTCAAATGGGAAAACACGAAGATACCTTGGACATAGCTGCAGAATTTGACCTTCAAAAGTATTACATTTTTATGCACTGAACAATCAATGATCCCTTTCTGCTCCTTTGTATCTCAGCGAAAGAAAGAAAAAAAATGAGATGGTAGTGAGTGCCTGGGAGGAGAAACAAAGGCCAAAGCAGTGTGTCTGTCAGTAAGAACATCCCTGATGCTGAGTGACTGGCTGGAGGCAGACAGGGATTCAACTCCACAAACAACTGCTTGGGAATGCCAGGGCTTGTGTGTGTGTGTTCAGGTAAGCTCACCTGAATGCACCTGAATTTTCAGGAGAAAAGGGGAGGGTTAAAGTCCAATGAAACACAGCAATTAACTGACTTAGAATGACAGGAGCAGCCCCCTCCCCGCCAAACACACAAACAAACATCCAGATACTGATCTCGCTCTGAACAGGTCACTTTCTAACTGATTGAAAGAGGTTTCTGGTCAACGTCTATCCCTTCTCGTCTGTCCCTGAATCTGCCGTCCAGGTGGAATGTTTTTCCAAAACAGAAAACAGACAACCAGAAAATGTATATGTGTAATTTCAACCCTCTGTGATTATTCTTTCAGAGCTCTGACAAGCTCGACAAATAGCGACACACACAAGCAGCTCTGACAAATAAGCCTGGCTATCTCCTCTTTGATAAAAGCGCATTAAAAACTGTTGTAGAGGCACATGGTAGCAGCTTCCTGAAATTAAAAAGAAACTAGAAGCAGAGGAGAAAATGTGCATAAAGTCCATGAATGATATATGATTATAAAGTTATAGAATATTACAATGAATGCGAAGTATAATTTTGAAGTGATTTCAGGATCAGTTTGATGTTTGTTCTATCACAACAGGGTTAAACGGAGCAGTTTAAGTCACACTGTGAGAATCCTCATATCGTGACGCATTCTGATTAAAAATTGTAAGCATTTTGGGATGTGGCCTAATTGCCATGTTGTTATTATTGACAGAAAGCCCATCTGTTGTCTTTATGTAGCTGAGTTAATTGAGTGAAACCGCAACGTCTCTTCAATTCAGAATTACATTAAGCATAATTTATTCAGCTATACAACACAATTCACTAGGCGTGTATCATGCTTTTTAAGCAATTTTTGTAAAATCATGAATATTTACAGCAAAGATTATTATTGCTGTGTAAACTGGACAAGTCCAACATAGATTTAAGTTTGGGCTCTGAACACTCACATTTATAGTGTAAATGACATGTCAAGCAGCAGATGCATCGCTGCCAAGAAGGATTCAACCCCTTGGCGGCTCAATTTAGGAGAGCCAAGACTGTGTCCTGTACCAAGACCATCCATCTATCAGGGAAACTAAGAACTCAGCTAAAACAACCTTGTGGTCAGATGTCAGGCTGCCATAAGTATTTGGACTGGGCTTAATGAATGGCTTGGCATTTTCCATTCATTCTCCCACTGTGGCAAACATGCCAAGAGTAAATTAGCACTCTGCCCTGTAATGAGTGCAGGTTGTAAGTCACTTTATTTTTGGACTGACAATGGAGCCAGCAGAAATCCTGTAACAATAAGCTGTGTGAGGCACTGACCCCAGTACAGTGAACTCATCTTTGAGCAGAGGCAAATTGCAATCTGGTAATGTCAGGGGCTACAACTGGTGCTGAAATGATTAGTTATATTAATCAGCCAACCAACAGAAAAGCAATCTACAGTAAGAGACAATGGATACTTGTTGAAAGGTTTATCAGGCAAATGTTGCTATTTCCAGCTTCTCAAACACAGTGGTTTGCTGCTTATCTTTGTGTTTAGTTGGAAGGAACAAGCAATTTGAAGTCCTCACATTGTGCTGCATGGGAAATGTCATGGGGACTGTCTATGTAATTTGCATATGTCGAGAATTGTTCATCCCATTGCTTCACACCTGGCAGGTTTTTTGCAGTGTCAAATCTGGTGCACATTGGACACATGAGTAGATTTAATGATCAATCAATTATTCTGAAGGAAAGAACTGAATAATAATTTGCTGAAGCCCTGGTTTTGGTCATGTCTATTTATATTGTATGTTTGCATTTTAAACTCAATGACCATCACACTAAAATACATATATATGCACACAAATTCAGTTGCACATGATAATTAGTAGTCATGCATACACTGTAGGCTGTGTACACTTGGTTCATCACAGCTGTTGGCAAAACCCCCTGGAATCCAACTGAGCAGCTGCAACATGAAAAGTAACTTTTCACCCTAAAAAAAAAGATTGCCAAAATGCAGTTGGAAAATTTCCCAATGAACTTGAAGTGAGGAGGAGAGTGTTTTCCACTGCTGAACATGACAGAGTGCAGCTGTGTGCCAGTGTACACCATTCAGCTCCTCCCCAACACCAATGTTCAAAGAGCTGGAGGCTCTGTCTGGGGATTTAGGGCAGCCACCAGCACAGCTTAAATCTTATTAAAAAATGTTCACCGACTGCCTCACAAGCTGCAGTGCAGCATGTGGCAAGTCCTTATGGATGGGTCATGCAACAAGAGTCTTCATCAATTTGCCGAGCCATTTAGGTGCCACTATCAAGCACAATTCCCGTGTCATAGGATGACATTTTAGAGATATGTGATGTCTCTGACCACTGCAATTTCATGCTTTGTTTCATCTGAGCACATAACTATGACTGAGGACAGAATAAGACATTTACTGATTTGAATCCTCTTAACAAGTCTAAAAGTAATATAAAACTGTCAGGAGTGCTGAAAAAAGGGAATCTAATTGCCAGTTCTGTAAGACACAACTGTGCATCAAGAAAGACTGACAGAGAGAGAACGTGACAGAGAGAGAAGCGCAAAGAGATCCATGACAAATAACCCTATTGAGACAATAACAAATGGACCAGTTGGATGGACCTCTCTTAAAAACAAAACAGCTCTTCATTGACTCGGTTCTTGCCAGGATTTCAGGTAGAGCACTTTCATTCAGCATCACTACCTGATGAGGGCTTGTCCCCTGCATTTTAGTCATCACTCATTAGCACCCCATCCACCTGTTGGCATTGATGTTAACCTGTCTATTATTCAGCCGAAGCCATAGATTAGTCCCGAGTCGAGGGGATGAGAAAATGTGTACGGAGGCCCACTGAGGTGCTTGTGGGAAAAGTGGGCCCCTATTAGAGAGCTCCTTTGTGCTCACTCATCGCGGTTGAAGGGTAGCAAAAAGGACACACTGTCAGGCACGCTGCTTCTGCTAATCGCCAACACCGGCATGATTGCCTCAAACCACTAACTGAGCCTGTGCCTGATTACATATCTGCAGTGGAAGGAAGGTCCCCGCTAATTGTTCTACTAATTACTTACTTGCTAAATCAATCATTACTTTCTAAATCAGGAGGCCCTTGCATGGAAAAAATAATGGGTAATGGGCGAGGCACTATAAGACTAGACCACGCTGTACTGCACGGTAAGACTAATACGAGGTTTGGATAAAAGGTTAATAAGCGTGGGAGCTCTGACATTCAAATGTTTTGGCTGACCTACTGGTTGACTGGAAATCAACAGAGCATGACACAAACAAAAGTTAGCTGTAAATTATATATATATTTTTTTCCTTTTCTTCTCATTTACTGAAGTTTCTCAATTACTCATGCTGAAAAAATGGGAAACCGTGTGAAGTTATTGTTCTGGATATCTCTCCCATCTGTGCGCACAGCTTTAGCAGAGTGATACTGCTAAATTAGCCACATTATGAGGCACATGAAAGCTTTTTCTTTTCCCTTCTTGAAGAAAATCAGAGTTTCTCAAAATTAAACTTGACACAGGGTAAACTAAATTCAGTTTTTCAGCCTCAAAAGTTAGCATAACAAAGACTCATTTCAACCTTAATGGTGGTCCTGCCACATAGTGTAATTTCAAGAGGGCATGTTTAAATGAAGGGACTTACCACTGTCCTCGATGGAGAAATAGAAGATGTCGTTTGTGGCATTGTCCCCATCTCTCAGAACATAGCATACGTTCATCTCGTCAATTTCAGCTGAAAAAGAAAAACATATAAGTAAGTAAATATCCATTATTTCCTACTAGGTTTACATCAGTTCTTGGGCTTAAATGACAAATGGGGAAATATGTCCAACTGGTTCCTGACAGACTGTTCGTCCATAACTACTCCTGAGCCCTGCTATAAGAAGCAGACTGAGGCTGTGTGATGGAATGTGCTCACTGCATAGTGTCAGGGGAATCTGAAAGGAGAAACTGCCTGGTAACAAGGGCTGTATATCTATTAGACTCCTGAAAGACACAGAACATAAAGAATAGCTTGATTGTTTGGGCTCCATCACATTCGCCTGGCTGCCATCCTGACAGTGTGGTGCTAGACAGGGTTCTTTATAGTCCCGGATCTGAAAGATTCTGAAGTCACAGCTCTTGCTGTCTTCAATATTTGATGTCAAAACATTTTCCTTCAAAGGGACCAATGCATAAAAATGCATAGCCACCGATTTCAAATGCCCAGAAGATAGTGTCTTTATTTACTGTCTGTTTACTCTTGTGAGAACTCCTGAAATATTGAACAGGCCTCTTGGGGAAAGCATCTCACAGCAACTCTGTAAATAAAGGCAGGGAATACATGGATATTGACTGTACACTGATGCTGCTACCCTGATACTTGACATTTACCAAGACACCTCTCTGGTCTGCTTGAAATACAACTTTTGTACACATGTTTGCAAAGCCAGTGGTCTGCTGTGAGCACTATGCCCCCCCCCCCCCCGTCTTATGTGAGAAATTATGACTCTAGTAATGTACAAATCACCACTAGTTCTCTTCCTAAGTGAAATGCACGTTGAAAAATGCACTCCTCTAGTGAGATCTGGTCAGCCTCAGGCACTGGCATACTTCATCTCTCTAAATAGGCAGTCTCTTGAGTGAAAACAAAAACCTTTATGCTTGAACTCAGCATTTTTCAGGCATCAGAGGAGAGTAAGTTTAGCAGAGTGAGTAAATGTAAAATGAGCTTGAGAGTGGGCTCAGGAGAATTAAAAATGGCCTTCAATGTGAGTCTCAGCAGTAGAGTACAAATCTAACAAATTGCAAATGTGTTGAAGGGCAGCTCTCGTACCTTGTGTGAAGACGGTGATTGTGGCATTTCCTCTGCCGAGGTTGATTAGGTAGCCGTGTTCTGGGGCAACAGTAATCCTAAAGGTCACAGAACCTTGAATACTGTCTCTGTCTTCTGCTTTAAGGGCCTTACTGGTGATCACAAACCCCAAGTGGCCAGTCTCGAGAACCCGCAGTGTTGAGGCACCCTTGTTCACCACAATCTGCGGAACCCCATTATCCACCGGGAGGACAGTAATCTTCATCACTTGAGGCTTTCGAGTTTCAAATACTGTGTCTGGGAAGATGTAGAAGTCTGTGTGAGTGCCATCCGTGACAATGAAGGAGAAGCTGTCCTCCGCACTCTCCGTGCCATCATGCTTGTAGCTGATCATGTTCTCATTCAGGTCCTGCTTTGTGAAGGAGGTGACAGGCCGGGTGTTGTTAAAGAGCAGGCGACCATGAACTGGGATTTGAGTGACTGTGAACTTCAAGAGGCGGTCAACGCTGTCTCTGTCCTCCACTGTTAGCTCAAAAGGCGTGATGAGTTTGTTTTCTCCCTCGGTCACCACCAGGCCGTGTATCGTCACCACGGGCTTTTTATTGTCCACATCGGTAATGGAAATGCGGAAGGTGCGGAACACAGGGTTGTAGCCGTCCGTCACTTCGAATTCAAAGCTGTCCATTTTCACTTCATCATCAGCAGTGTGGATGTAGTAGATTTTGTTGCCAGCCAGCTGCAGCTGAGTGAAGGATGAGATGGGCATCCCAGGTGTGTCTGTGCACTCCAGGTGTCCTCTCATTGGAGCTCTTGTGATTGTGAAAACCAAGTGTTCATCTGGGCTGTTGAGGTCACTGGTGCTTAGCAGGTCTGTTGTCAGACTAACCCTGCCACCCTCTTTAAGTGATACACCTTTACTGATGACGTCTGGGAAAACCATGTCAATGCCACCCACTGTGACATAGAAGTATCTGTCGATCAAAGGGTTGATGCCATCGGTCACATCAAATTTGATAAGGTCACGAATCCCCTCTTGCCCATTATGGATGTATATAATCAAATCTTGATCCACTTCATTTTGAGTAAAGTTCATTCCGACTGTGATGTTTTGCAATGTCCCAGAAGGCGTTGTCCTCTGTAAATACCCCTGTCCAGGCCCGTAGCGAATAATGTAAGTCAGTGTGCTATCCTCAGAGTCCAGATCAGTCGCTTTTAAAACGTTGCTGTTTATGACTTTCACGTCACCTATCTCAACTTCAAGGCCGTCATTGATTGCCATCCTCGGGGTCTCATCGTCCACAGGGATAATCATAACTATTACTGTTTTCTCTACACTGAACTTTCCGTCTGTGAGAACAATATCAAAGCTGTCCTCTGTGGTCTCTGAGTCATCATGCTCATACACAATGCTGGAGGCCTCCCGGATTTGATCCAAGGTGAAGTTAGAGATAGGTACAGTCCCGGTAGTGAGCTGATTGAGAATAAATCCATGCTTGGGGGGTTTGGTGATAATGAATGTGAGCTGATCAGAGGGGAGATCTGCATCAGCACCATTCAGAATGGGAGTGTCGATGACTATGTTCATGCCCTCCATCACCACAAACTCTCTCATGTAAATCTCTGGCTTTTCATCATTAGAGGGGATTATGGAGATAGGGAAAAAGTGCCTTTCAGAGAAATTGATGCCATCAGAGCATCTGAACGTAAACCTGTCCTCCACCGGCTCGACTCCTTTGTGAATGCTTTGAACATAGTAAATGTGATTCTGTCTGATGTCCTTTATGGTGAAAGCGCTTATAGCCGTACCGGACCTGGATTTCTCTGAGCCGGGGGCAGGGGAGACGTTTTCCACATACCCTGAAGTCGGCTGTACAATGATTGTACAGAGGAGGTCATCGTTGGGGGTGTCGACATCATCAGTGCTTATATGAAGAATCTGGATTACATTCTTCTCCCCCTCTACAACGGTGAACTGCGGACCCACAAAGACCTCTGGAGCCTGGCTGTCCAGGGGGAGAATAGTCACATGCACTCTGACACCTGTGATTTTATTTCCTCCCACAGTCCACTCATCAGACATGTCCGTCAAAGTGAGATTGAAAAAGTCCTCCTTTGTTGTCAAGCCTATCTCCCCGCTGGTATGGGCATAGACCACAAGGCCATTTATAATATCAGCCTGGGTGAATATAAGGGCAGGGACACCTCTCACCAGAATTTCACCTAATGATGGCGGGTCCTCCACAATGAAGGTCAGACGAAGGTCATCCGTGTCCTCATCTCTTCCCTGAATGACATTACTTGTGATTTCTGTTGCTCCATTTTCCAGCACATCTATATAAGAGCCAATTGTACCAGCTGGGAGACTGAGAGTTGGAGTCTCATCATCAATTGGCTTTACACTAATCTTTATAGTGATTGGGACAATGTGGACCCCATCGCTGACGTCTATTTGTATCGAATCGACTGTGGATTCATCCCCATTATGGATATATGAAATTTTGCCGTTTGCAATATCCTCCAGGCTGAAAGTGTTTCCTTTAGTCATAACAGTGAATGTATACAGGATCTGGCCGTGCAGTGGAGGCTGAGTAACAGTGAAGGATATTTGTTGGCGTTCTGTGTCTGTGTCTGAGGTGTCAAGCTCTGCACTTCTAATGATATGTGTGCCGCGCTCGAGCACAGTAAATCCAGAGTTTGTTATTTGAGGCGGCTTGTTGTCCACAGGCTTTAAAAGTATGGTGAAAACTCCTTCGACAATATTTCCAGAAACATCCTCCACAGTGTACCTGAACTGTAAAACATGAGTGGTAATTCCGAGCTCAAGATCAGGCGGTTTGTACGCTATTTTATGGTGATTAATTTGTGCCTGCGTGAAAGTTGTGACCTCAGTGTTTGGCTTTTCAGTTAATACCAGCGCTCCCAGTACAACAGGGCTATTCTCATCTGTGTCCGTCGGGGGCTGGACGATTGTGTATTTGAGATCCCGATCCTCTGAGTCCAGGTCAGTGTAACGGAGGAATTTCTTTCGGAAGTAAGTAAGCTGATACTCGTGCACAGTAATTTGTAGAGTCGTGCCAGGGAAGAGCTCAGGTGGGAGGTCGTCGACAGGGAGAATTTTGATAATGAACGAGCTCTCGCCTGATTGGTTCGGTGGGTCATTGTCATCTTGAACTCTAAACACAAACTGATCCATTACTGTGCTGGTGCTGTGAGGCCCGATGTGCTTGTAAAACAGTTTACCATCAATAATATCCTGCTGCAGCCAATCAGTCACTACTTTCTCATACACTTCATCCTCTGTATTAAACTTCCAGGTTGATGGGTCCTCAGGGGCCTCAGACTGACGCAGCAACACCTGCCCAATTGTGGAAAAGGGAGCCTCTATTGTGAATTTAATTGAGGAATCCTCTGAGTCGATGTCTGCCGCACTGAGCATAAGGGAGGAGATTGGCAACATTTGGTTTTTGAATAAAACCAAACCAGTGTTGGCGTTGATTATCGGAGGCTCGTCATCAGTTGGCACAACAGTGATGGGAAACAGAAACTCCACCTCATTTGTGCCATCTGTCATCCTGAAAATAATATTATCACTGTATGTGTCACTGCCATCGTGTTGATAAATGACAGCTCCAGCATCGAGGTCACCCGGGGTGAAAAATTTCCTCCTCGAGCCCAGAACGGTTAATTCTCCGTGCCTCAGTCCCGCGATAACGGTGATTCTGACTTTGTCTAAATTGTCTTCATCGCTGATTTCCAGAGTCTGTGAAGTGGACAGAGGCCTGGACTGCCCCTCATAGAGCAGCTGGCCTGTATTCCTAGTCACCACAGGGGCCAACGTGTTCATAGGCTTAACAACAATCATGAAAGCAAAAGGGTCTGACACAGCCCCCTCTGTGTCCACAACCTCGAACTCAATCTGGAAAATCCGCTCAGTGTCTGAGTCCACAGCAGGGGGTTTGTAGGCGATTTTCAGGTCTTTGAGGTCTCCTTGGTAGAATGAGGTTATTGGTAAATTCCTATCATCTGTGCTCACTATGTAGCCCTCCTCAAAGGACAGGCTGGATGTGATGTTGAAAATTAATTCGTCAGGATTAGACTCGACATCCTCTGCGGCCAGCATGTCCATGGTTATCGCTGTCATTACAAACTGGTCTACTTCCATCATCATCATAGCAACAAAGCTGGGTTTGGGTGCCGTGTTGTCCTCCCCTTCTCTGATCCTCACCAAAATTTGGAAAAATTCCTGCTTGATCAAATTGCCTTCCTTATCATGTAGCTCCACCAGCATTGGAATGTAATCTCTGTTTGGAGACTTCAAAGCAAAAGTGTGCTGATAACGGATGTTCATTTTAATAAAATCATCACAGTCCACCATTGTTCCAAGGCTGTCCTCGTCCACAAGTTTCCCATACCTGGGCAGCACGCTGCCGCTGGAGAGAGAGGCTATTTTGCATTGTTGTGCACTTCTATCATAAGTGAATTCTAAAATTCTTCTATCGATGGGGTTACTTGTACCGAGCAGTTTCTCAACAGTGAGTGGCATGTTTTTGGTCAACACTTCCAGCTGTGTGAAAATGACTTCCACCTCCATCATAAAAGGGATTATAATGGTATCCGCTTGGGTGTCATACCTGAGTTGTAATCTCACTCTGTCCCTCGGAGGACTCCTGGAGCCAAAGTGAGAATACTTCACGTCGTTGGGGCCAAATTCACAGGGAAACTTTTTCGGAGACAGGTGTCCAGGCCTTTGAGACAGGGGGTCATTGTCCAGGACTGTTATGCTGCATCTATCACCGGGCTGAACTTGGATAACCAAATCGTTGATGGGATCAATGAAGACTGATCTCCCGAAAGGCACGCGGATCCCATTATTGGCAACCAATATCGTGTCCTCTGACGGCTCGGACCTCAGGGCGTACGATAATCCATAGCTGTCAAAAACCTGCGCGGCTGCATCACCTGTCAGAATCACGGCCAGCAGAACGAAAGCAGCGCCGGTCCCGTGCAGATGCGGGTGAATAATCCAAGCCATTTGTAGAGTGGAACCGCAGAGAAGACACGTTGAACTTTGCGCATACACGCTTGCAAACTAAGTGCGTCGGTTAAAGTTGCAAGAATATGAAATCAGAGTTGGATGATATCACGCACCTATGGGCACCAAGGTGCACCATTCTCTCGCAGCAGCAGCACACTGATAACCTAAACTTCATACTCCTGCTTTGCCGGAGTAAGGAGAGTTACGCCCCCATCTCAGCCGATTGGTTCATATCCCTGCTGGAATGCGTTTGTCAGGTTTTAAATGGATGTCGCTGGTGTCATTCTGGCCAGACAAAACGATGCCGCGTGGGTTGGACCTCGTCAGGGTGAATAAGGGAAGACAAAGACGGATAAGGTGATGTTTGGGCACAAATCAAAGATGTTCTAGTCTGCAGCGTGCGCAGGAATATATTCGAATTACTTCATTTTTACACACCAAAAGCGGGACAAATCTCTCTGTTAGATGGTGTTTTCAAAAAGAAATATCTACATTCGTTCTCCAATCAAAGCAATTCACTCGCTCAAGACTATTCCTGGAAATTAGGGGAAGCAATCAGAAGTGCAGCTGTGTATGAGAGTCCTCACGGTACTCTGACTGGAGAAAAGCTTTGTCTCCCTCTCGTGGTCTGCGTTGTGGAGAGCTCTACATCATCAGCAGTCATCACACCCTGCTTTCGATGTTTGGGCACATTTTCCACCTTCTTTTTTTCCTCATGAAAACCCAGTCTGTCATGAAATTATTTGATTTCATTGCATGTGCAGGGCCACTTCAGTAGGCTATAAACTGCTGTGACAAGTCCCTGTAGCCGTTTGTGTGTGTGTGTGTGTGTGTGTGTGTGTGAGGTGGTGTGGTCTGTCTGCAGTCACACACACCAGAGCTGATGGAGAGGAAGCACTGCGGGAGTTGAACTGTGTCCACTGTCAGGCGATGTAGCGAATCAATGTGGCCACATGACCCTGCGGAACTGCCCACAATCCACTCTAAAAGCATGTGCCAAAAGTTCCACTCATCATCCGGTGACATTGTCCCATTTCATGCTGTGCTGCTCTCTCATCACACAGGTCCTTCATGTGTCACGGCAGAGCATTCTCCTCTGGCTCCTGACAAGCCTAGTCATGATCCGGCCTCTCTCTGCAGCCACTCATCTGAAGAACCAGATGAGCCAGAACCAGCGTTGATTAAGAGGACCCTTAGACAGTCATTGAGCAACACTGCAAGGCCAAAAGAGGTTTGCTTTTGGCACGATGAACATCACCGCGCATACAGGTGAGAATCGCAGATTGAATAGATATATGTGTCTGTGGGGGAATCTGGGAATGTGGAGATGGACCCATGCAAATTCTATACTGTCTTATTAGGTTCCTTTATGTTGTTTGCACTGTTTTCATATCAACTTACAATGTCAGCATATTGGAAAAAGTAACCTGTTTTCTCAAACACATATTCTCATTGTACGTAGCTGCAGGCACATCTGTTCAGCGTGTTTGATTTACCCCAATGCCTTTGTATATATTAGATGTACACACATTGGCCCATACCTATGCTCCCTTATCAATGTGTAGCATCCCTTGAGCCTCATACTGCCTGGAAGAATTTGACTTCAACTGCGCTTAGTCCCCTCTGATCCCTTAGAGATAATTTTCATTCCATCCACAAGTCGTCGGTGCAGCCAGTGTGTCTCCACCTGCCTGTAGTTCCGCATTAATAACATACAAACTGCCTCACAGCTGGCATGTGTTGAAATCGGTACACAGTGGCTGCCATAACAAACTGTGCAGTTGAGTTGCACTGGACACTGTTGACAGGGTCCAATTATAAATATAGCCAAGCAAACTGCAAGGCAAAGCCCCCAGGCCTTGACAGCTCCTAGTTACAAGAGAAAATGAAAAAGAAGATGAATAGAACTTTCTGACAGCAGCGACGGCAGAGAGGGAATTGGATCATACCAAAACCTTCAGGCTTATTTTTGAGGAGAGTGGAAGTTTGATGATATACTGTCATATCACATTTAAATCAAATTTATTGTAAATGACCAATCCTTCTTAAAAGATAGAACTGTCAGTCTATAAAGGTGAGAGGATTCTAATCTCACCCCTGATGTGCAGGTGATTTATTGTGCACGGTGCAGATGGAGCTTCAGCTGAAATACTGATGTTCAGCTCACGTTTGAATGTGCACGTTTGAACGTGAATGTTTATCAAAATAACAACCCTAACCCTAAATAACACTGATGATTTTAGTTTGCTCATTTATTCAAAGTTGTGTCCTTACTCATCAAGAAAATAATCAAGGCTGTTTGTTCAGGAGCTCATCTAGTTCTTCCTCTGTGGCTGCTAACAGCCATTACTCAGTTCTGATTTGTTTTGTGAGGACTGTGCCGACAGCTAAATATGCACATACCAGCTTTTTCGACTGCCAAGGCGAAAACAATAAAAAGCATATTTACGTTAGATGTATCCGTAATCTAAAAATATCCTGTTTTGCCTGTCCTTTACAGCTGGGATAACTTTCATTTTGGTCTCAGCTGAATGTCCTGTCATCACCACGCACACAGAGACAGACCAAACACAGGGAAGCTTGCATTCCCTGCTGTCAGTGACACCACTGTTGTTATAACTGAGTTAACAGAGATACAAATCATGTAAGGTGCCTTGAGCTATGAGAGGTGACATCACTGAGTCAACCTGATACAGGGATAATGCGGTGCTGCAGGGTGGGCCAGCTGTGTTCAGCTTGAGCTCAAACTGTAGCCAAACAAACTCCTAACAACCATTGTTTTGTTTCTATATCTTTATACCGTCTTTATTCACTGTAACAACAGTTACAATTGTTTATTGTTCTGCATGCTTATATCATATTTCAATATTTAGTGCAGTTTTCAGTTGGCTATGGAACTGAGGCTGGAAAATAGCCATAATGTGGGCTGTCTGTGTTAAATAAACCAGTAAATAATACAGTATGTACAATTATTTACATCAATGCCAATTAAGTTTCTGCATAATGCAAAGTTACACAAAATCAGTCTTGTCATTGTTAATATTACCACTGTTTGTTCTGTATATACTGTAGTGACGGCAGTGTCCATCTCACTAGAAATACTTCTGTGTTACCGTGCTGCTAGTCAGTGTTGCCAAAGTGACTCCGTCCTAACAATTCCCCCGACTTATCAGGACTATTTCTGCTGGGGGTTAGTCCCTAGTGACAATACAA
This sequence comes from Spondyliosoma cantharus, assembly GCA_900302685.1. Lineage (NCBI taxonomy): Eukaryota > Metazoa > Chordata > Actinopteri > Spariformes > Sparidae > Spondyliosoma > Spondyliosoma cantharus. The sequence goes on from OMLP01028472.1 coordinate 118,897, forward strand.
CCCCGGCCTCACTGATCTCATTAGGGCTATTTTAGTTCATTACGTCTCTGTCAGGGACAATTCTTCTGACGGTTGAAGCAGGAATGGTGGCAGCAGCTATACTCTGAAGTCATTCCCCACAAAAGTAAATTGTGTAACCCATAGAAACACGATGCACAGCCAACCAGCAGCCAAATCCATCTTCCCCAACTTACGTTACTCCTGGGATAATACAGAACTAAAAAGGCAGCAGAACCAGTCAAGTTTAATCATTTTCTTTATTTGTGCTCCTAAATTCCCCAGGGCTGTGTGGACCCATGTGTTAAGACAATAATGTATGGTCAGAGCAAAGATACCGCTTACAAAACAAGTCGAGTTGGGTTTATTTACAGCATGCTTTTAACAAATGGGTTCATCGGTGGGCTTTGCAGGAACAAGCAAGACAAAAATAGATGAAACCCAAGGACAATCAAAACAAGAGAACAAGTTTCAAGAACGGGGACACAAATCTATATGTGTGTGTATTTTGTGTGTGTATATACGGACAAATTGCAGCGATATGTGAAGTCTGGCCACATTATATTGACCTCCACTCCATCAGTGGACTTAAGCAGGACATATCCTCAGAATTTAGCTTGTTATCTTCATTAGGCAGAAGCTAAATCCCAGAATGAAATGGAGCTAATGTGACTAATGTATTGACATTCAAACAGAATAATATCGACCTGACTTCCATCAAAATATTTTTGGATGAGTGTGATGTTTGCTTAGTTAGAGAAGATGGAATTTGATAGATAATCCTTCCGTGTTAATTCTGTAACACTGGTGAAAAAACTGGTGAAGACTTTAAATGAAAGGTTCAAACAAATATGAAACATTTGCCATTATCTACTCACCCCAATTTCATTGGAAAGACAGGTTACGTTTCACTTAAGAATGTTTGCAGGAGAGGTGTATTACATCCAAGCTTGCCCATGGATAAAAACATGAAAATACCAATCAGGGATTGTGGTTACTGTGTGATGTTGAATACAGACCAGTGATGTTATGTTAGATTTGATGATACAGAAAATGTATTTTATGTGTGTTGTCTAGAACAGGTGGTGGTTTTCCAAGAGTTGTTAAAACTACAAAATGTTATGAGACGATTTTAATTAGTTCCAGTAAATGTGTTATTTGACATGCAGTCACAACCTATGAACAAGAGGTTTAACACAAAATCACTCTGGGTCGGTACCAAATCAAGGTTCCGGTCTGTGAGCAATTAACTGCTTGATTTAGTTGCACTCTTGTAAGGACACCATGTTACAGAGAGATTTTAATGAAGTACGATGTGTAAAGCTGTGCCCAAAAGCCTCTAACAGCGCAAAAGCAATTGTAGGGGCACCAGGGCACTGTCAAAACTGCCTTCATTATATTCCAACTAACCTGACTGATGCGGTGGCAGCTGAGGACACAAGTACAGGCCAACCAGCAGACATTTAATCACTCACCCGTAACTGAAAGCTGTGTTTTTGACTTCAGGCTCTTTAAATGTTATTAGGAACTCAACATTTTAGGCTTCCTGCGGAGGTGTGGTCACCTACAGGCCAAAGGTTACGTCATTTAATCGGATTGCTGCCAGCTGCCCTGCAGGCCTTCCTTTTTCTGATGAGTTTTAAAGCTGAGAGGCACTTAACATGTATGCCCACCCTGCGGGCTGCACTCATTCACACTGCGCAAAGAAAGAGAAATGAGAATTCACCTGGTGAGAGTCACTGTGTGACATCTGCTCATTCTCACATCCCCAACAGAAAAATTTGATTAATTTATTTCTTATGTGATTGTCGGGGAACTAAAGTGCAAATTGCGTTCTGCAGTGAGAGGGAAATTCACAACAGGAAATAAATGAATGTAGTGCAAACAAAAACGTAATTCTAGAGAAAAACAGTGATGATTCTCTCCAAATATTTGTTTTAAGTTTAGGCATTTGATTTTGTTCCTTGTGGATTTAACAGCAGAATATTTTGGCCATTCGTTGTCTTCGCTGTGTTTTATCTTATCTACCCTTTTGAGTTTCCCGTTTCTGCTGAGCTGAATGCATTCGCTTTCGGCTCTGTTTGATCTAAAGTTGGGGACTAAGTCAGCAACAATATCGTCTAGATGAAACGGGGTGCATTCACCAGGCGCTCGTGAAAAAGCTGCACACACTGCACATGTGGAGACAGAAATGCTTTCTCTTGGACTGCGTTTCACTCTTATCATTGTTATAGTATTATCAAGATGTATTTTTTTTAGAAAAGGAACCAAGTGAATTTTTTTAAGATTTACTGTGACATAATGGAATTCACTACCTCCAAGTTAAAGCTACGTGGGTGCCTATTGTTCCAATATTCTTGGGAATGTCTTGAATATTTCCAAGTCCCCCTGCCAAGCTGTAATTGACTTAATCTTTCCATTAGCCCCAAGTCGCCAAAGTCACCTGTCATCTGTTAGAGTTAACTGTTGTAACAAGGTGCTTTTTATTCTTCCTGGTAAATGAGAGCTTTAGCTATAAGACTTAAGGGTGATTTTTAACCCCCTAGCCCCAAGAGCTACACACAAACACACATGCATGAGTACCACACACATACACATACACACATGTCTCCCCTGCTGACAGCTCTAATAAGCACCAGCACACAAACTGACAAACTCTTGTTCACGTTTGTCAGGTGATGGGGTGTTGATGATCTCATTGAGTTCCCCGCGGACAGACATAAACAAAACCTTTAACCTCCACACATATTCACGCCTCCACAGGTAGCAAACATGGATAACAGACTGCTGAAGAATATCTGGAGACAATGTATGTGCCTTACTGCATTTATTTTGTATAATGATAAAAGTCAGTATTTATGTTTTTATTTTTTAAACGTGTTCATTTTGCTCACAATAGATTTCAACAGCTGTGAATATCATGTACCATATACTTCACTTCCACAGCCAGAAGATGGCAACATCACGGTATACTATATACTTTAGAAATTGTAATTTAATCTCCATTATGCTTGATTGGATAATATGAAATAATATGAAGCTAACATAAGAGTTCAGATCAATTTAACAACCATTACACAACCAAGATTACCAAGAAACAACAAAATGCTAGTTGTAGTCCTTCGATGCTACTTATAAAACAAAATTATTTAAATGGATGACTAAATACTGGATCAAAAAAATAAAAAACAACTACTTAAATTGGGGTACGGAGCACGGACTATACCATTAAAGCTTTGGTTTTATTATTGAAATATCTTAAACAGAAATGACAACTGAAAAGTTCAGTTAAATGAAAGTTAACTGCAATGTATCACATTTACATTTATGTAATAAGTTATTAATGTCATGCCTGCAGTCAGGTCTGGCACTAAGTGGGAACAGTACTCGCCATTTAACAATAATGCCACACCTATAGTATATAAAATCTTCAGATGTGTTCAGTTTGGTTCAACATGTCAGTCGTGCTCCTTACTGTAGCCGTGTTGCCTCACTTCTCAAAGACTGGCAGGCCTAATTAGTTCAGGACCTCACGTAATGACTTTGAATTTCTGCTGCCAGATTGACTATTGCATCAGTGTTCATTTTTAGAAGCAGGGTTGAAACCTGGCCGATACATAGTACATCTAATTGACAGAGAGCTGGACTGCAATGCCAAATGTGTTCTGCACCCACATGCAGAGCAAAGACTGGTGACCTCCTGTGAAGTTGAACTAGTCATGCAGAACACACACATTTTTTAGAATGCATTGATTTCACCTTTTGATATTTATCATCTCTCCCTACAAGTATGCAAGCCATTTGTTACGAGTTTACATAAATATGTGAATTCTGCTGAGGCAAGTGTTCAGCTTAAAAGAGACTCAACAAAAATAGTTAAAAATGTAAATGTAAAAATGCATAAATGACAGATTATCTGTCTCATTAATGACCTTTGACAGAAGTCACAGTGCATGAATGCTTAGACAAGCGATCTCTTACATAACATAAACATTGTCCAATTAATATTATATCCTGGTGCTTGTAAATGTCTTCAGTTACCCTTGGCCGCTTGTATTTCTGTGGCCTGATCTAAAGTTTACCACTGAGAATTGATACCTTTTTTGAAGTGTACTTCAGTTTTCATTATTTATTATATGCAGATTAAAGACATAAACACCAAGGGCTGGCAAGAGAAAGTGAGGCATTGCATACTTAAGAAACGTGAAAGCAGTAATCAACATGCCAAGAACTGGGTCAGAAGAGTCTTTGGCACTAGCAAACATCATTAACAAACATTTGGCCGAGATTTGCAAACCCTCACTAAACATAAACCTTTGTCGGAAGTTTATGTTCTTCTCAAACCGCCTCACTCAACAGGAACCTTTTTAGGGAATGTTTCTTCCTAATAGAGGAGTTTTTCAGGTCCCAAGTATGGAGCTGCTACAACAGGGCAGATGAGGCAGAGAGCGAATAATAAAAGAAATGCTGTTAGTAATCTGATGGCCCTAAAAATCTGCACTGGAAGAGGTTCATCAGCAGTAGGAAATCTCTTCCTGCCCTCTAGTGGCAGAGGAGTTCAATAATTCATTGAGTCAATTATAGTGTTATTATTAAAAGCTCCATCAGATTTTTTTTTGACTCTGCAGCTTCATATATAATTTAAGAAAATATGAATAGAAAGTGTTTTACTTCTGTGTCAATATTACTGGTGTAAACATTAGAAACATTTATAGGTTTAGTTTTTGTATAGAGCTACTACATGTAATAAAACAACTGTCAGTCAATTTGTGGAAGATCCAAATTTGAATTTGTCTGTAAAATAGAACAGATTGTGTATTTACCACCCAAGCCGGCTGTTTAGGTCTGCAACATTATCAAAGGCTAAAGACAAATACTGCTGTGCCACAAAACAAATGTTTTGCACTGCATGCTGTTGGGACCAAGAAGAGGAAATATCTTGCAATACAGATCCAATCCTGCAGTCTTGTGTCAGCTGTCTATCAATCTCTTTTCTGTAGAAGGCATCCAAACTAGAAAATACAACGCGTGAGCTGATCATACCGCGTGACCTCGACTTAAATTGACAGGGCAGTGATACGGCAGGCAATCCAACCAGGGATATAAAAATAAACAGGTAATATTCGAAAGGTGCCCGCACATTTCAGTTGGAATAAATAGAAAAGACTGAATGCTCCTCGGGGCAAAGAAATGTAGCAGCTGCCTCAACTGTTCTCTGTCATACTAAAAAGCAACGAGGGACAAACTAGAGAGATGAAACACCTGCTGCAACAGATTTTCAAATGCCAGTCATGAACCTATTAATCATTCTTTGATCTTCACTGGATGGTTAATTTAGAATTTCAGCCTGAGTCATAAACTGCTGAATTAATTAGTTTACTCATTTGAATCATTTTTACACCATTTTGATTTTATGAATTATTTTTTTTTTACTTTTATTATTAATTTGTTCACCGCTAATCTTCAAGAGAAATATTTTATTTATTATTATAAACACACACACACGGAGACACACAAAACACAGAGAACCAAATTTAATTTTATCTCAGTTAACTTCAGCGTGTGATGCAAATACTGCATATTTCTCAAATTAAAATAATAACCTAATCCAGGAAGAATACATTAGAAAACACAAATATTCAGAGCT